>JAGFZM010000097.1:161318-173221 GCA_017657215.1 Limnothrissa miodon | reverse complement strand
TGCTAATGCTAAACTGCCCAGAGATGAGCACCTGCTCAACAGAGGTCAACTCGGTTTGACTAATTATGGAGCAAACACACAGACAATCATAAAGTGAAGTGTAGTCAGTGGGCGGAGGCTTGGCACACATTTACTGAAACCATTTACTGTACAAACCAATGAGCAATATGCTATGTATATGCTTCAGTTATTGAATTAACATCAGATAGACTAGGAACAGATGGCACCTGTTGCCTGACTTACTCCAAGTCCAGCAAGCCGTGCTGCATCACAGGATAGTAATCCATCCATGGCACGTCATTGCTGCTATACTCTAATGACCCACATTGCTTTAAAGTCAGCCGCACATAGACAGGAGTATGTCTATGAAGATCAGAAATGCAAACAGACATCATATAGGTGGCATGAGAGAAATAGAAAAAGAGAGACAGAGTAGAACAATATGAGAAAAGAATGGAAAGCATTCAAAGCTCACTGCTTTCACACAAGCGACAGCCAATATCCTACCTCTGAGTTTAGTGACAGCAATGACAGGAGGCATTAGGTTTTTAGACATCCTGACTCAAATAAGTGAGTGGCAGTAAATGTCAAAGGTCAAGATCATTGTGACTTAATCAAGCAATCTTGTGAATACACATACAAGGCAAGTCTCCACATACAAGGTGAAAGTCAGAGTAATCATGTTACTATCTAACTGACTGTGCAAGTCCATTATATTCCTATACTAGGACACCTTGAAGGCTGTTATTCCAGTTATCACATGGCATGGTTGTATTAAGTTAGTTTGTTAAAGTAATTATTTATTTGTAATCTGGTTTGTAGCTTGGGTGCAGTCTAAACTTTTTGGGGTTTATGTCTTTTTATCAGAACCCTTAGCAAAACCAACACTGTCTTTTTATTTTCTCTTTAAACTGTAACGTGATCATAATGTGCCCAGAGCTAACAATTTGTCCCTGAGCTAATTCTATGAATCTGCCTGGGTTACTCAACAGCTATGCACATACGGTATTTCATTTGATTTTTCTGTGGACATGACCGTGAACACCTTGGTTCTCAAAATACAGAACTTCTTGATTAAACATCTTGGAAATAATAAAAAAAGAATAACCCCTTATTTAAATCACACTGGAAAAAAACATGTCAGATAATGTGTTCCAAAATATCTTGTTTCTGATATCTTCAGATCTTTTTGTTGGTGAATTTCTGTTCCTGGGTCAGTTCTGTTAAAGCCTCTAGGGCCTCCTCTACTCCCACACTTTAACACTGATGAGTCAAATGCACTATTTTTGGGACCACATCATACTCCCTGTACAGTAAGCAAGCTGCTGAGAAACCAAAGGTTCTATCTGATAGGGCTGGGCGGTATATCGATATTTAATCAATATCGATATAATTTCAAACCACGATATGATTTTTGACGTATCGTATATATCGGTTATGACTTGTTTTTAATCCAGAGTCAAGTATTCCGCTTTTTTCTGCTATGCGACGTCTGTGCACCAGCTTCCTTGCCACTGATATCTCAGTGCTCCTTGCTTTGAGTTAGCTCCTCCCTTCCCCTACTCATGTAGACCGAGTAAACAACAATGGCGACTTCCATAGAATGCATGAGTTATACAGATGGAGAATGCCGCGGAAAGGTTATTGTGGCCAAAAAAGCGAAACAACGGTTTGGTCATTTTGAAATGGAGGCCACCGGCAAGTATATGAAGAACTCTTTAGCATGCAATGTTCCCTAACTCTATGACAGAAAAAGCGGCGGTGGAGCATAACGTTAAAATCAATTGCCGTATCACGGTGGACATGGCATCAATTGCCGTAGTGGAACGCGGATTTGTGTTGTTACTTTACAAGACAAGAACTGCCGCGACTATGATGAGAGAGCGCGATTGGCATTTGAACTCTGTGACGCAATGACAACAGACGAGTGGAGAAAAGTTAGCAGAACCTGAGTCCTACATTTGTGTCACATTACGGCGGAGACTCTTAACACATTCGTTTTCTTTGCACAAAATATACAAATGGAAAGAAGGCCCACATGTTTGTTATTACTGTTGCACAGTTTAGTTGAGAACTTGTTATTTTGAAAAAAAGCTCTTTATATTATTTTCATTATTTATTTTATAGACACTTTATTTTATTTATTTTATTTATTTATTTGTTTATTTATTTTTGCTGGAAAGATATCGAGATATATATCGTATATCGATATATGAGAGAGATATATCGAGATATACATTTTAGTCCATATCGCCCAGTCCTACTATCTGACATGCAATGCTTGCACGTAAAACAAAACAATCCAATGCTTTTATCAAACATTTATCCATAATTCTTTCCAACAACTCATCTCACCAAATCTGGACTCAGCAGCCATCTGCTAACGCTAGGTGCAATAAGGTGCTTTTTCTGCATGCACCGCTTATAGCACAGCTAGATGAAAGAGGGCACCAAGAATCAAACGATCTGTTGGGACATTAAGGGAAACTATTAACTGATGGAGGTGGTCAACAACAAATCAGACTTTATTGTACATCATAGCCCTGTAAAATCATGGTTAAATGATTACACCCACACCAAATGATCCAAGTACATTGTAAGTTGTGAATTGTAAGTTGTGTTGTTTTTGTCTATTTCCATGGAAATTAGCAAAGCAATGCAGAGAGGAACTGTTGTCTATCAGGCCACACTTCAGACACAATTTCACCTACACGTAACCTTATTGATGCATTAAAGGTGCTCCATGAGATTTTTGTGCAATTTTATCTCAAATCATAGGCATCTCCCCTTGATCAGCTAGCTTTCTACCCCCTAAATACACAATAAAAAACTGGTCTCGAAAGACAACAAAGGGGCTACAGTTTATGTAAAAACACTAAGCAATTGTATGTAAACAGTGAAGAAACTGACAATGGAAGCTAAGGAAGAGCTGCAGGACTGATTTGAGGGCACAGACTGGAGCTAACAGACACTGTGAAATCATCAGTTTCTGTAAAGGAGCCAACAAATATTCAACAACAATAAACCATGGTTCACAAAAAAACTGACCCAGCTGCAACATGTGAAGAAAGATGCATACAGAAATGGAGACAGGACTCAGGAACTCAGACAAAGGAGATCAGAGATGCTAAGGCCAATTAAGCAGAAAAGCTAAAGACCCCCCCCCCCAAACACACACACACACACACACACACACACCAGTCCACCTGCAGTCATCACTACTCACCCGACTACTTCTCCTCTCCCCGATGCGCAATCTACACCATACACAAAAAGAAACTCTGATTCATCATCTTGACCGGCCAGGGGTACCATTAAGAGCATCCTCAGCAGTGCACTCACAGTATGGTTTGGGAACTGCACTGCTGCAGAGACAAAGGCCCTGCAGAGGATTGGACAACTGAGAAGATTACCGGACCTCTCTACCTCCACTCAAGCAATGTGAAAGACACCACACACCCATTCCATGGACTCTCCCTACTACCATCAGGGAAAAGCCACAGAAGCTAGCAGCCAGTACCTCCAGAATGTGGAAGAGCTTATTCCCTCAAGCAGTGAGACTGCTTAACAAAACAGGACTGATGCAGAAACACCGCTCAACATACATGACTGCTATGCTGCCATACTGACAAAACATGTACAATGCACCTTCTGCGTACATACCAATATACTATACTATACCTCAAGCACCTTGTTCTGATCAATGCGCCACTAAACTGAACGTACACCTGTATTATGCTGCTAAATACCATTTGTCCTACCTCAACCCTCCATTCGCAGCCTGTCCCGAAGTCTTATTTACTGTTATCTTAATGTAGCACCACTTGGATCCATGGTGGAACAATTGTGGACTATATGTGGACTTCAGCTCTGACTTCACCACTAAAATACATGAAATCCTCACTACCAGGGGCCTAATGTAGAGCTTGCGTAGACACAAAAAGCTGCGTATGACACTTCTAACGCAAACTTTAGGATGTACAATGACTTGACAGGGAAAGTTACTTTGAAAATGTAATGTGTTGCAGTTACAAGTTACCCTATCTAAAATGTAATAATAGTGTAACTATTTCAATTACTTTAACAAAGTAATGCAACTAATTACATTTGATTACTTTTGGATTCCAACCATTTCCAGATTTTAAAACCTGGTGAGGTTAACCTTACACTATTACTCAACACTAACTGCTATCTAAATCCTTTTTAACTTCTTAGACTTCAATACCTCAACACCTCTTTAATCACAGAATTTTGCCGTTTTTTGAATGCCAATACCTGCTAAATCAAATATTTGACATTCAAAATTATATTAAAGGTGCTCTAAGCGATGTGATGCGTTTTTAGGACTAAAACATGTTGTTACATACAGCAAACATCTCCTCACAATCTGCTAGCTGCCTGTCCCCTGAACACACTGTAAAAAAACGCGGTCTCTGTAGACAGCCCAGGTTCCACAAACGGCAACAAAAACACAGTGGGCAAACCTAGCATAACAAACGAAAACGAAACATAACAGTGTTCCAGCCAATAAACGACAAGAAGGAAATGCACGTTCATGAGTCTTTCAGGAAGCATGGACGGGAGGGGGAGGAGAGAGCTATCCTCCGTTTTGTTTGACAATACTTTGAACGTCAACAAGAAGTGACGTGAAACAGCATCGCTTAGAGCGCCTTTAACTAAGAAGTAGTCAATTTTGTGTGGGATTGATAGTCCAGCTCTGCGCCTGTTCAGTACAGCTAATTTTTACTTCGTGCAATAAGCTAGGCCTACACTTTTTCTATCTGGCATTGCAGTCATCCTAGCAACAGCAGACTGCTCGTAGGCTGTAGAACCAACAGCAAGTGAATGGAATTTCCAATTCAAACATGATGACAAATGTTTTTCTGCAGAAGATATTCAGATGTAACTCAAAATGTAATCCTGTATATTTTTTTAAAGGTCTCATTCCATCGTATTTTCATTAATTTTGTGGTGGTCTCTTGTCTAAAATAATGTCATGAGAGTAGGTTTCGACAAAAATATGCTGTGGTTGTCTTGTTTCAAGCTATTTTAGTTAAGTGAAAACGAGTGCAGGGATAGTGCGAGAGGATTCTTATGAATATTAATGATATGCAAACGTATTGCCTGATTGGCTAACAGCACTGTGACGCTCCCTCTAGTGGGTCTGTCTGCAGGCAGCCTAATAATGTTTTCTTGAGGGCGGGCTAACTGCATAGCTAATGTTCAAAGTGACGTACGCTTGCACGGCTTTTCCGATTTGCTCGTTTTTCCCGGCTGTTTTCCATCACAGGCGAATACAGACTACAGGGGTAGGAGAGCATTTTGAACATGGGCGTAGGTTTGCATAGGGACCATAGGGACAAGTCACAACCAATATTTTGGAACAACAAAATAGTCCCTACCAATATTTCGCATTTTATTTTACATGTCAATATGAATATATTAACATATTTATTTGCGGACGCAATAGAATAAGTTGCAGACAGTAGGAACTTATCCATACTGTGATTTGATTGGCTAAAACGCGCCTGCAGGTTCATGTTCCACTCACAAGGACAAAGCCTGCATTAATCGTTAAAAGTTGTCTACTAGAGGTGAGCGCAGGTTCGTTTTATGCTGATAACATTATCTGTGATTACCTATATGTCCTCAGACAAGTGTTAAACTTATCCTGGTTATTCAAACTCTCTTTGTTCTGCTTTCTAAAGATATAGCCTAGAGAATGCCACCAAAAAAGAAAAAAAGATATACGGACCTATTTCAACACAGAGAGAGAGAGTAGTGCATAGAATTGGTTTAGCAAGTGTTATCACCCGTCTTCCTACTGTGATAAATCGTTGTGTGGTGTTGGATGATGATAGCAGTCAGGTTGATGACTGGGTTGATGACAGGGGGGTCATATTCATGTAGTTGAAGCAAAAAGCTAACCATATGCCGTAATGCATTTTGTAGGCTAATTATGTAGCAAGTTGAAAAGCACAGGCAAGTGCGTTTTGCTATATTCTCAGAAAAATGTTAAACTTATCATTACATGGGCACTGAAAATCATTTTGGCCGATTTTCTTCCTTGTTGTTGTTGTTAGCCTACAGTGCCAGGCAAATAGAAAAAAGATCTACTGTTTTAGCACCCAGAGAGTAGGTGTACAGCCCTTCCTACTGTGAGGTGTTGCAGCTTACATGCTAAACCAACCCTGAGAGGTGACGAATATAATGTTAACCATCTCCGGTATAAATTTGTAGGCTTAGGCTAATTGGTGTTATTAGTGTAGTCTATAGTCTGCAGTTAATAGTAGCCTATTCTGTAGACTATTATTAAAAGTTAAAGCTAAATTTACACAACGGTAATGTAAAAAAATCAAGTATTAAACGGTTTATTTTGGAAGGAGACCTTTAAAGTAACTGTAATTTAATTACACAGTTTTTTCAAAGTAATGTAACTAATTACTGTTACTTTTATTGTGTAATTAAATATCCGCTTAGTAAGTCTGTTATTTAACCCTGCATTAAATGCCCCAAAGCAGTTGCATGTTGCAGTTGCACGCGTTGCATGTTCTCTCTTCACTTTACAGGGCTGTAGAGCAGTGCGCTCAATTGCCTCAAATAGTCTAATAGAAAAAAACTTTTTCTAGGCGATTTTCTGACCATAAACTTACTGAGAGCTTCTTTAAATTTCGTAATTTGTTACATGTAACTTGTTACTCTCCAACACTGGTTATTTGGTGGCACATAGAGGCAACGCAGCCTATGCAGCTAGTTAAAAGGGGATTTGAACATTGGTATGCATGATCTTAAATGCACTTCAATCATGCTTTGGTTTATTAAACATTCAGGATCATGCATGACCATCATGATCATACATCTAGGCTAATAGATTTGTCTTCACCAGTGTTGGGAAAGTTACTTTGGAAATGTAATGTGTTACAGTTACAAGTTACTCTATCTAAAATGTAATAGTAGTGTAACTATTTCAATTACTTTAATAAAGTAATGTAACTAATTACATTTGATTACTTTTTAATTACTTTCCCACATTTTGAATGAATTTTGTCAGCTTTTAATCATTTCCAGTTTTTAAAACCGTGGATTACCCTTTAAGTATTAATCAACACTGACTGCTGTAAAGATCCCTACAAACTCCTTAGACTTCAGTGCATTAACTAGAAGTTGTCTATTTTGTGTGATTGCTAGCGCATTTTTACTTTCTGCAATGGGCTAAACCAGGGGTTGCCAACCTGCGGTCCTGGACAGCAAGCAGAAATTTGTTAATTTCGCTCTCAAAATGGCAGGGAATAAATGCGAAGCAACGCAGGACACATGACGTTTGAAATTAGGGAGTTCAAGGTGCCATGGCTCAGCGGGCTAAGGCGTTGTGCCATGACTCCGGCAACCCAGGTTCAAATCCAACCTGTGGTCCTTTGCCGATCCTGCCCCATCTCTCTCTCCTGTTCTTTCCTGGCTGTCTCTCCACTATCACTATCCAAATAAAAGGCAAAAGCCCCCCAAAAATATATAAAGAAATGGGGGAGTTTATAGTTTTTTGTCGAACGTAAAGACAAATCATTCAGCCTTACATGATGTGGGTGAGAGAAAGGGGGGTGATATTAATGTGTGCCCATGTATGATGTGGCCCTTGCGGTAACACAGTAAAAATGTGGCTCTTGGGTCTCTGACTGGTTGACCACCCCTGGGCAAGGCCAACACTGAGCTTCTATCTGACATTGCAGTCATCATCACAAGTGCAGACATGCAGTTCAGACATGACAACAAATGTTTCACTGTGGAAGATAATGTAACTTGAAATGTAATCCTGAACATTTCCTTAATGTAACTGTAATTCAATTACACAGTTTTTCAATGTAACTGTAACTTATTACTGTTACTTTTATTTTGTAATTAAATTACGTAATTTTGTTACATGTAACTAGTTACTCCCCAACACTGGTCTTCACACATTTTTAGGTCAGTGATAGTTCTACATTTTTCTCCTCCCTTTTTTCATTTTTTTCTCTGAACGAGGGCACTATTATGTGCCTGTTATAATAAGAAGCAAATTAAATGTGGAGAACATTGCCTTCACCCATCTAGTTAACATATGAAACTGAGGGAGGAGAGAGGGTGGAGTGTAGTGCTTGTGCAACGAATTTCGCGGAAATGGGATGTACAATGGGATGTGCGTGAAAACCGGCTTACGCACAGATTGATATATTCAGATTTTTTTGTGCGTACGCATCTTTCCTGTTTTCCGCATACGCAAAGATTCTGTAAGGAAGCCACGCAAGTCTTAGTACATGAGCCCCAAGCGCTCTCAGCTCACTGCATCCACTGCTACATGACAGTGGATTTCCAGCTTCCTGACAAACAGGAGCCAGCATGTGCGTCTTATCACATCTGGAACAAAGACAATCAGCATTGGTGCACTCCAGGGGTGCGTCCTTTTCCCACTGCGGTTCTCCCTCTATACAAATGACTGTACCTCCAAGGACCCAGATGCCCAGGGGAAAGATAGGTTAGAACTTAGCATGTTGCAGGGTTCAATGAGTATTGAATTCACGCTACTTACTTGTTGGTAATACACAATAAAACAGTTATCCATTGAATGTAATATGAGATGAATAATATGAATATGAATACAATATGAAAACTGCATGTAAGAAAGACGTGGATGTGCTTGGTCCCTTCTAACTTCATCCCTGTTTGGACACTATTGAAAGAACTAGGTTAAGCTAAATGCTAACAAACTAACATAGCAGAAGAGCAACTGAGAGCATGCACTGAGACAGGTATGTACAGTTTCTCCACAAGACGACATTTCTTTTGACCCCATACAGTAAAGTGTGTGGGCAGAATTGCATTCTCTGCAGCTCAGCAAAATGGATTCCTGTAATGAGAACTGCAGCAACATATGTGTTACTGTTCTGTTCTGAACCAAACCATATCATTATCATATATAAACAATATTGTTTTTTGGTCTTGGTAAAGGAAAGTCCTACTGTCTGTGATGATTCACATCCAGGTTCTGGTGGTTATAGGGCTCCATTTTCATGATCACTAGCGCATTGTCAGAAGTCTGCGGCGCATTGGGGGCGGCTGTTTGCGCCTGTTGCACAGTCCAAATGGGTTGTCTTAAATGACTGAATTAGTCGTGGGTGTGTTTGGGGTGTAGCATGTAATAAACCAATCAGAGTTCACACTCTCATCCCCTTTAAAAGCCTGGCGCATTGTTAAATGGCGTATGATGGCGGATAGACCTTGGCGAAATGTTGTGAGACTTTTTTTTTTTTTTACTTGCTGCTGATGATGATAGGCTACATAATAAAAGAGGAACTTTCAAATCTGTCACAATCATATTTTTAATGTGTTTGTACTGTTACTGGTACTGTGAAATTTGCCATTAGAATGTAGTCTAACATCTGCCTCCCCTCCGTAAGCAATGCCAAACTTTTTTCTACAGACAGAATGCTTTCCTTTCATCATCTGAGGCTTTGGCAATTCATGGGTACTTCCCCGGGGTACTCCTGGTACCGTCATTGACATTTTTGCTTTTTAGCTGTGTTTTCGGGTTCTGGTACATCAGCCATTTCAAATGAATAAAAGTTAAGCCAGAGCTCTATTTGTGCTCAATTTTAGAACTTAGAAAATACATTGTAGAAGGGGCTGCATGCAGCCTCTCAGCAGAATTCAGGGGCTGCATGCAGTCGACTCAACCTCTCCACAAACAGTTTTTAATGTTAATCAGAAAATAACTACTCAGTATTCTGTGTGCATATGATTTTTGGGCCATTTAAGGCCTGATTCGGGATTCAGGAAAACAGCTTAGATTTTCGGACTGTCCCGAATTTTTCAGGACGTCTGGTCACCCTGATTACAGTGTATATAACCAAAATATGAACTTAAATGATGTTCTGGCGGTCTAGCTTAATATGTAGTTTCCTGTTTCTTGACAACCTAGCTTGAAAAGTGTTGGTCAAATCAGGGGGTCAGGATCAGGATAGCTTCAGCCAATTAGCATGCCACTTCCTCGTTGCCATTTTCCATAAATTACATTGAATCCGGTACCTTTTTCCCAAATGCTGATTGGTGGGTGACCAAAACTCGGCTCATGCACGAGTTTAGTGTTTGGCACGAGCTCAATTGCGTGCGCATGTTGATAATAATTTATTCATTGTAGACGCCTATCAAGAAACGCCCATTGGATTTAGACCCACAAGTTCAAGACGAACAGCACATTAAAAACAAACCACACATAATATGCGCTCTCACCATGCATGTTCTTGTAGAAACTTTGCAAACAGCACTAGAAAAGGTAAATTAAGCCAACCAATCATATTAACATACACATTTGGGGTGGGCATTAAGTTCATGGGAGTGCTGCTAAAGGCAGGACTAGAAAACAATGCACGTCACAAACAAAATAAACATCCAAACATCAAAAGTACTGTGTAAACGGCCAATTCCTGTCATCCATATAGCTTACTGCTCAACCTTTCGTCAATCAGTAATGCATTTATAATTGGCCAAGTAAAATGGTACCAGAAATAGGCTTCACGAAACTCCATTTTAAATGATGAAAAAAATCGTTCAATTTTGGCTGAATTCCTTAGCCTAGCATTTCTCATTGAAATGAATGGGGGCGGGACTTTCTCCAGGTTTTATAATACTTCCATGGGTCAAATAGCCCATCAGTTACATGTTTTGCAAATGTGCTTTACAAAGATAAAAATAAAAACATTGTGAATAAAATAAAGTAAGAAAACAGAGTAAAACAGAGTAAAAAGTTAAAAAGAATAAAAAGTTAATAAAGGACAGAAAATAAAAATAATTTTAAAGTAACCATCATGCCTAGAAATAAATGATCCAAGTCAAACACCTCAACTGACAGTGGCACCCCTGGATATTCCCGAAAGTAGTTCCCTAGTGTGCACTATTCCTTTAGACATAGCAGCCAGGTAGCCATGGGAAGGTGAGGGTGGACCTTCTAGACTTTATGGGCCTGTCTATCAAGAGGACCGGAATTCTAGACTCCAGTGACATTTTCAGACGGGGGGGGGGGTGGGGGGGGTTGAAGGGGGTGGAAGGGTCAGTCTGCCTGTCGGACGGGCAACTTCTTCTTTGACATCCCTTAGCTGTGCCGAGTCCCCTTAAGGCCTTAAGCCGAGGCACAGCCGTAAAATTGTACTACAAGGAAAAAAATAGCACTTACCCCACAGGTGCTCTGTCCGGTGATGTGTTGAGGTCAAGTCAAACACCTCAACTGACAGTAGCACCCCTCGATATTCCCGGATATTCACTAGCACATTAGACTTACACTCGCACACTAGACTTTCAGTACCCGTATAATAGCAAATTCCGCGCAATTTGCCGGACCACACCCCTTCTTTTCACTGACACGCCCAACAGAGCGCATAGCAATCTTGACAACGTATATTTTTGCCGGAAAAAAGAACAATGTGCTCGCACAGAATAGCTATGATAGGTTGCGCAAATCGCGAAAACACAGTGCGCCGTGTGCATGATAGAGCCCATAGTGTTTTGTTAAGGCAACTGGACTTTTTTTGAGCTTGAAGACGTTTCACTTTCCATGGAGAAAGCTTCCTGAGTTCTGACTGATGTTATTGTTGTTCACACACACAGGCCATGAGAGATAAGATCCTGGTATTCCCAACATCAGTCAGAATTGAGGAAGCTTTCTGGGTGGAAAGTGAAACGTCTTCAAGCTCAAAAAGAAGTTTAGTTGCCTTAATTAAACACAATGAAAGTCCTACTATGCTATTATTGCAGTACATTAAAAAGATTACCTGACTGATAAGAAATGTTGCCTTTATATGACTAACATTGGTTTTCGCTATATTTAACAGAATTAAAAACATCAAAACTGCCATTGTGTTTATTTCTCAAAGTGACAT
>JAGFZM010000097.1:130137-161308 GCA_017657215.1 Limnothrissa miodon | reverse complement strand
TAATACCCAAAATATTTTGGGTGGTTTTAGTAATGCTGACGTCTGAATCAGTCGTAAGCCACAGACAAAATCACAATCAGTATTTTAATGATATTTCATTATGGATGTTTAGTTTGATGTACACAGCTAAAATTCAATTATGTTTTGTTTTTTTCCCCCCATGTTCTCAAGTAAGACCGGTTTTCTTCAACTACTGATTAATACTACTACTAAAAATTTGCAGCACATACTGTACACAGAACTGCTGTTGTAGAGAAAGGTTTGAAGCCTTCAAAGGAAAACATGCTGCTGCCAAATGCAAGCAGGTGAGGACTGAGCTGCTTAACTGAGCAAGCAAGACTTACAGTATGAGGAAATTAGTTGTGGGAGCATAATGCATAATGTCAGTGTGACAATACATTATGCATCAGGAGTTCTGACGCCAATGGAGTAAGTGATCATTGTTACAAACCAGCAAGCTATCAGGCGACAACACGGCTGCAACACAATTGCTCTTTTCAGGCACACAATGGCTCTGCTGCATGCAGATTATAACTGCTGAGCAAACAGGTTTTTTAAATACTTATAGGCGTTTACACACTGATGCCACCTCTTGAATTCAATTCTGAGCCAAGACTGTGGGTCTAACCTATTTTCAACCGGTGCTAAATTTGTATGTATTGATAAGTGGGTGTTGGTGTGTATTGATAGAACTGGTATGTGGTCAAAATAAAAACATCCATCACCCAAGCCGACTCGATTAAAGATGTCTGAGGACGAGTCTGCTCACCATTGGACTAATAATAGCAGTGATGTCTTCCTGTGCAACAAGAGACGCCATGGCCTATTAACATCACAAAAATCTTAGGCCTGGCACATTCCTGAGTATAAATAACCTGCAGGGGGTGAGGGAAATAGTGTGTGTGTCTGCGGGTGTGTTTATGTGTGTGTGTGTGTGTGTGTGTGAGAGAGAGATAGAGAGAGAGCAGAGTGTGTAGAGTAAAATCAGAGGTGCCTGACGGACACAACAGGTGTGGTTATCTAGCCGTGGAGACTTGCCTTTCAAAGACAGAGAAGGGGGGGAGAGCATTTTTTTTATTCTACACTGGAAATAATAGAGGTCAGATTTGGTAGTAAATTGTCTTTTTCTAACATAAAGTTGTGAACTTTTCATGCAAAGTTTTCAGAATGCGAACCTGTAAGCTTGCAAATGACGAGTGACAAATTCATCTCCATTCATCGAAACAAGAGCCCAGAAGACTCTAAATGTACTATTTCAGGTGGAATGGTAGCCACAGGGATACATGAATCCAGTACTGGCAGTAGAACATGCTTGAATGGGTGACAGCTTGAAGAGGAGAGATTAGTGTCATCAGTGAAGCCTCTCTGCACCCAGCCTATTTTGGCCCACATGAAACAGGCTCATCTGCACTGGAACTATGAAGGATGCTGACTGGTTCACAAAACTCAACCTTAAAATGAATAAACAAAATCCCAACTACATCTGCCAAGATGTATGCATTTACGAGCCTGAATTAACGACTCATTGAAGCCAACTCTGTAAAATGCTATTGTATTTTTGGTCTGAAAGTCTAAAAGTTTTGGGTAAAAATCATTCGCAACTTGCATCTAAATCACATGGTTAGCTATAGTAGACCATTCACTTGACAACAGTATTTCACAGGTCTACTTTAAGATAGAATGATGGGGGCAGCTGGGAGCCTGCACTATGCTACCCTCTACCACCCTGTGTCCTCCACGCGGGAGACTGTCCATGGAGCACGCACCAAACAGTGGCTAAAGAGGATATGGCTACCCCATCTTATCCATGTTCCCTATGACCCACCATTTTGAATCGCTTGGCATAGTGAAGTTGCTCAGGATGCCAATTATCACATTTGCGCTAAGTCTTTGTCACCTCACCCTGGATTTGACTGATAATACGAGTCTTTAACCTCCATCTCTGTTAGGTTCAAGGTCATCAATTATCACAATTTTTAAAATCAATTGGAAATAATAACAATCTTGGAAGCAAGACACTGTGTCTGTTGCACTTGAGTAATTTTCCCCATCAAACATTTTTTGACTGACAGTCCTCAATAATTATGAAGGATTTTCATTCATTTGTCAATTCATTCATTCATTCATTCATTCGGTTACCTTCTCCCAGATCCAAAACAGCAAGGACCGCACTGCTTCTAGCCTCTCCCAGGAAGTTGGTGGCAATACAGGTGTAAAGGCCAGCATCACTAGGTTTACAGTCTCTGATCCATAGGCCTCCATACTCTTGATTATCCATATTGAGCAGTAGGTCATTGTGGTACCAGAACAGTTCTGGTTGTGGGTCCCCTGCCACAGCTACTTTCAAACGAATGTCACATCCTGTGCCCACGGCTGAGTTCCTCATCTTCCGGATGAAAACGGGTGCTGTTTTATTGGGATACACCAAGCTTTCTGAAGCAGGTACCACCTGGTCCTGGTTGACTCTGGCCCGTTTGGAGGCCAGCCGAGGGCTGGGAGGTTCGACAGCATATGCTTCATCATCTGCACCCTTCTTCAGAGTCATCTGCACCTCTGCTTTTTTCATGGCTGTGCTTCTTCTTCCACTGCCTTGATGGTTTTATGTCAGAACTATAGGATTGTCCTTTTATGCTGGCAAATTAGTTTGAGATCTTGCTTTGAAAATTAGGCCCTGATCCTTCCTATTCTGTTCCTACTAAACATGCTACCGTTGCACCTTAGAATCCAAATGCATGAATGAGCAAAAATAAAATAGGTTTGCTTTGATGGTAACACGCCTGTTTAATTTGAAATATATTTCTAATCGACTGTCTAAAAAAACAACCAAAATGTATGCAATGGACAATATTTACCTTTGCGTTACATCTGCCATTAAGTTTTGCGATATAGTTTTGTTCATCCTGAGCAGGTCCAATTAGATTGGTGAAAACAAAATGCCTAATCTGAAGCCATTTACACAGATAATGATGGTTCATGAACTCCTGTCTGATGATATTTTTAGAGCAAGTCCCAAAGGATCATGTTGCATTAACAACTCCCAGGATTGCCTTTTGGAAGAGCCAGCCACTGCTCACCACCTTCCTGCTCCAGATCTTCTATGTCTTAGAAAACACAAGGAGATTGGTCACTGCTCCTGAAGTGCCCCCTGGTACATTAAACGTGCTCAGTTCTCAAGTCTGTAGACGTCTGGTTCCACCACGCCTACGGTGCATACACTTTTTTTCACCCCCTTTTCCCCCCGAAGAGTTAGGAGCTCTCAAACATGATCTCACCCTCCCTCAACAGTCTAGTCCCCCAGGGAAGGGTGACAGCAGAGTCCCTCTAAGCCTTCAAGTGACAGCTGCGCCCTGATAGGTCACATTTTTTGGACAGCCCGGATGGTTCCATCCCACCTCCCTACTCTGACAATTCCCGGACCTGCAGCAAATGGGGCCAATCACAGGCTTTGGAGTGTGTGACACAGGGACATGAGGGGGAGGGGTCATGGAACAACATGTAATTCATGAGGCAAAGATAGACATCCCAGAGCCCTCCCCACCAAAAGACGCCAGCGGGCCAGGCTAGTGACCAATACTGATTCTTATTTAACACACTGATGTTTCACCTCCTAACACTCTCGTCAAAGTGCTCTCACAAACACAGTCACACAAATAAGCTGTAGAATCATATGACTGCTTCTCTAGAAGCAGAAATCTGTGGCAGGCCACTTGTGTGAACTGATTAGCATAAATTGAATAAAACCCATGCAAATCATCTAAAGGTGTGTGAAATTGAGTGTGTGTGTGTGTGTGTGTGTGTGTCTTTTACCCCGGGACATAAGTGGGTATGTCTGTTGTGCTAGAATACTGCATTCATAAAAATATTACCAAAATATTTTTGGGATTGTACTGCACAGTGAAATGTTTTGGATCATAAACAAAATAACAATACATAAAAAGGTTGCTGTTAGAATAAACTAAACTTTGTTGACAAAGTTTTACAGTGCAACAGACTGCCATCTGCTGGAGAAGATACTAAAGTACATAATAATGATATGCGCCCGTTTTTTCAAACCAACCACATAATAGAAACCAATACAGAAAAACTTCCCAATAGAATACATTATAAATTCCTGTTGAGATCCACTGAGAAATAGAAAAATAAGGAAGGCATACTAAATAATTATATACTTTGAATAATTTTCTAAATTGTGCTTGAAGTTCAATAACAAGAATATCCACATAGAGCTCTCATTCTCTTTTAGGTTAAAAACCTTAAAACCTTAAAAACTCTTGGCCAAGATGAGCAAAATAGGCTACTGTAAATATCTTGGTAGGCTGTTATTTTTTTTGCTCAAGTGGGAAATGGCTAGTGACTGTGTGGTCTGTGGTAATCCATAAAGATCTTAAATTTCACGCCAACTACGACCTGCCCCTCACCCCCCCTGAAATTCCAACCTGACTGCAGTCTGTCCTCCGGGCCGGTGGTTGCCATAGAAACACCACCGCTCTATGGACAAAATCGAGCAATCTGTGCGTTGGTGTGCACAGGTCTCAGGGTGAGTGGGAGGCAGCGAACAGCGCTCGAGAGAGAGAGTGAGAGAGAGATATCTTCACAACATAACAGCAGGGGAGCAGAGAGAATTGCAAATAAACCACTTTAAGAGCAGACACAAACACAAACATACGCAAGTCACTATTGTTTTTGAGGACACGCTACTAAGCCATGCATCTCAGGAGTGCAACAAAGACATGTCACAAATGCAGAGGGGATGCTGGGAATGAGAAGAAAGATAAGACGGTTTGCACTTACGGTTTTAGACAGCAGCCTTTGTCGCCGTGTTGTGGTTGAAGAGGAGCGGACTCTCATGGTGTTTCTAAGTACTGGCGCCCCCTGCTGACTGACGTCTTTGATTCCATCCAAACGCCTCCTCACTTCACAAGGGTGGCTTCCCCGTTGTGCCGCCAAACACTTGCTCAATGGCATGCTGGTTTTGCTGTGGAAGTGACAGTAATGAAATGCTGGTATCTGACATGATTAAGCATGACTAAAATGACTTCACCCTCTTATGGAATTTTTTCAATGTCCCTGGTAAAATGTTGCAACAAACATGACCTTTGAAATGTCATAGACTACACCTACAGCAGTAGCCTAGAAGTTGTAGCCTATAACCAACATGGCTTTGTGAGAGCGGCTTCTGTACTTGCTTACTCATAGGGTCTGAAAGGCTTCTTCCTGGTTGACAAATGAACTGAGTCAACCTGATTTTGAGGAGCACAGGGTGCCCACAGTGCTAAATGTGTCCCATATGAGCACAAAACTGGAACATGGCCTCAAAACAAAAACATGACAAGTAATTTGCTATGACAGTAAACCTGAAACATTTTAAGCTGCTGGGACCTTGAATTTCCCCTTGGGGATCAATAAAGTATCAATCTATCTATCTATCTATCTATCTATCTATCTATCTAAACATAACATGTTTAAATTTGCAAAAACCAGAGCGTTTAAATTAGCTTACATTTAATACGTTTAAATTAGCTTAGCATTTTTATGGAGCACTTTTATCTATCTATCTATTTAAATACATCCTATACAATCATAGTTTGCCAATAAATACATATTTCTGGCTCTACCAAAAAGAAGGAATCTTGGAGACAGTTCTGTTTTACAATTAGCAGAGAAAAAAAACTGTAGATAAGATGTCAATGATGGCCAAAAAATTGTAAAATGTTTTATATAAATCTTATGAAAAAATAGGTAGTGGCGTGTCCGAGTTACTTTTTAGAAAATAAATGAAAGGCTATCAAACAAGATTTAGAAGGAATAAGTCAGCCACAGATGCTCATGCAAAACTATGTATTACTGTGAAAGGTAGAAAGTAGAAAGACTGTTATCATTACCTTTTTTTATTAGCTAATGACAACAGGCTTTCTAGAAATGTAAAAAGCTTTAAATATCATTTGCAGAGAGGGCCTCTACAAGATATCACACAGTGAGAGGCAAAGGGTTAAAGGCCATTCAATGGGATGATGCTGTTATTTAGAATAGGGGAAGTCTTTGTACAAAACTTCAGGAAATAAAAATATTAAAACAGTGGGGGATAGTTTGGGGATTTTTACCAGAAAGAAACTACAAAACAATCTATAATGATCTAAAATAATACACCTTCTGACCCCAGCCTCACTGATGCAAATGACACAGCCAACACAGACATTGCCCGCAACATAGCAAGCAGCCCTGACCGCCCCCTAAACCGGTTCTTCACCCTACTCCCATCTGGCTGCAGAGCCCTGGACTGGAAAAAGCACACTTTAAGATTTGTCCCCTTGGCTATAACAGCATATACATTCATGTGCCAATCACCCATCCCCCCTTTCTTCTGTTTTATATTGTTTGGTCTGCCCACTTGTTTTTGGTGCTGCACTAAGGAAGGGGAAGAGGTGAAATTATAATTGTGAAGGGGGTTATTTGGGTTATTTTGTACAGTATGTCTGTGAGGCTGGATATGTGGGAGAAAGCTTGGGGTGTGGAAGACAGTACTGTACTTGGATGCATGCAGACAAACAATAGCTAATGAATACAGTATCAGATACACCATATAATAGTTTGTCATGTGTAGTCTCTTGGGAAACTTAATAGGATTTAACTTAAAGTTTGCTTTATGGGCAATCAAAACAACATTTGTGAACTATTAGAGACTGAAGAAACCCCAAATGAGTTAACATTTGATGAATTATCCTTATATACTTGGTGAGACTTAATGGAAGTATAAATAATCCTGCATTATCTCATTGATAATTGCTGTAAAATCAAAAAGTTCTACTTCTGGAAGGAATATTGGTTACAAAAAATATAGGCCATTTTCATTTTAGTTCTTAAAATATTCACTGATAGACTAAGCATCTTTTTCCTGATTTATTCTATAGAATAATGGAATGGAAATTGAATATTAACTACATTAAGGTGGATTGAACTACATTAAGGTGGATTAAAATCAATAAGAACTGTTTTGCTGTTTCTGAACGGTTTTACTGTTTAATTACATTGAATTAGGAAACTCTTCAGAGAGTGCTTGTAGAAGCAAGGCATATTTTACTGAACCCCATTTTGGAATAATCATTCAGCTTTTTTTGGGTTTCAGCACATTTAATTAAAGGTAATAAAATGACAGAATTGCCAAAAAAAAAATGCTGAATTAAGAATAAATATGCCAATGAATTAATATTCTAATAGGGAAGGGGGGAATGAAATCAGAGATGCTTCTTATAGGTTGCAAAATGAATGGACGGCACACATTATTACACAAATCAGGAAAATGTCTGGAAGAAAAGGATGATATCACATCTCAGTTGAAGGGAGGGGGTTGTATAAACTAGATTGAAATTGGAATTGTAAAATACAGAGCTCTACAAGGGAGGGAGAGATCGAGATAGAGAACATCCTTATAAGAAAGAAGGAATTAAGAGTAAGTAAATGATGAGCCTTTGCACACTCCTCTACAGTAGGTGGCAGTATGCATCAAAGAGATGTACCCACCCACCACTTAACATGAAGAAGTCTCGGGTCGGACTTGTGGGAGCTTTCTTGCAACAGTATAACAAGATAAGAACTCAAGCATTGGATTTCTAAGATTTCTTTGACAGGTTTGGAAAGTTATTTTGACTAATTGGTCATATTCATAACAATATAGAAGCTTGAAAGCTCGCACCACCAGACTGCAAAGCAGTTTCTTCCACCAGGCAATTAGATTGCTGAACTCTTGCTGAACACACACACACACACCTTTCATTTATTTATCTTTAGAGGAGACAAAAAAAACAAAGAATTTTACTCTCTAATACACCTACAGTATAATGAGATGTTATAAAAGAAATCTTGAATCTTGAATATTCAAGAAACTGGTGGGATACCCTGTAACACAATGCAGTTTTTTTCATAACGTAATATCTGGCGAGACTACTTTTATGGAAGTTTGTATGTGACTACGTTTTAGCCATCTTAATAAGTTTAGGCAACTTCATATCTTTAACTGTATAGCCAAAGCTTGTTTTGAATTAGAGTACTATTCTTTGGGCTGAGCTTTTGTCTAACATTAATGTGCGTGTGTAATTATTTTAGGTGTCACAATGGAATTCCTGCAGTCACATGAAGCAGCTCTTTGCACATTATTATCAAGAGACCTCAAAAAGTTATTGGATCACATTGAGGATATAGTAACACTGAAGCAATATAGGACTGTGAATGAGAAAGGTGGGAAAGAGGCCGTTCAATTGTTGCTGGAAATAATGGTTCAAAAAACAGAAGATGAGTGTCAACAGTTTGTCGAAATACTGCGGAAAAATTATCCTGAAGTTGAAAAGTTGTCTACCATTGAACGTAAGTTGTATTACTGCTTAAAAACTGACTTTACCATTAGGAAAGCCTGGTAAATAACATTTTATGGGTCAAATGAATTATGTCCAATTCCTGTTGTAGCAACAGGCCCCCAGGTTTATGCAGATCAGGGCAGCACTATTGTGGCAATGGAAACAGCCAACACCACAATGAAATCTTATACAGTGGAAGTCACTGTGGATCAAAACCAAGGTAGGGCAAGCCTGTGGCCACAGCAAAATATTAGTTGCTTGTTATTTGCACTGTACACCATCTCATTTGAGATGGTCAAAATTGAATTTCTTCCAAGTATCATGTATTTCTGTTCACTAAGTCTAAATCTATCATTTTAAAGGGGACAGCCACGGTCCTTCCCAAGTGTGCCACCAACCAGTAGGCTCTCATATGGTGGCCACAAACAATAGCTATATTTTTGCCCCAAAGTTAAAAGACAGTAAAGTCAATCAGGATGTCTGCTTTTCTTTTAATTTCAACATGGGGCCCAAGAATGGTGGAAATCCTTCACAAAACTCAGGTGAACCTCTAACATCCAATGTTTATTTAGTTTGGCACTTTTATTGTTTTGTGTCCGTGAGAAAAAAACTTCTTACAATATGATGTGTTAATGCAGGTGCTAACACAGGAAAAAGGCCTCACACCACAATCTCAGGTAAATGTTCTTCAAATCATTAGTAGGATTTTCCTTTAGAACTGAACAGAACCTTATACTAGATACAAAGATCGATCTCAGTCCGCTCTGATGAAACTGAACACATGCTTAAAATCTTGTCCACTGACATTTTAGTCAAGTTTTCTATGTGCCAAGACCTGTTGTGTACCACATTATTATTATTATTATTGTTGTTGTTGTTGTTGTTGTTGTTGTTAATAATAAAAATGATATTAATAATAACCGTATAATAACAATCATCATCATAATAATTATATGGTTATTAGTGTCCTTAATAATAATTATATGGTTATTGGTGTTCTTTAAATATGGAGGTAACCTGTATGTGTATCTTACAGATAAGCTTGGCTTTTTTAAAGACCATTACAGCGATTTGACGCAGAAAGTGAAAAATGTGCAACCAATTCTTGATACTTTGATTCGAAAAGATTTGCATAAAGAGATGGCAGCTAATATCAGAGCAGAAAAGACAACTCAGATGCAGATGAGGAAGATCCTGGAAGCCACAACCACTAAAACAGCGGCCGAAGTCTTGTTTCAAGCTTTACTGACCCATGAGGGAGGTCTTATGAATGAGTTGATGGAGTTGTAAAGCCAAGAGAATTAAGGTTTTTTTTTTTTACATTGTACAGCTTGTTTTTCAGCTTTTTAGCTAGCTATATATATAAACTCGCAACACCAAATAAACAGAGGCTGCACTATTTAAGCACATAGACACTTTTTTTACCTATAGACAATGATAACACATGATAGTCCAGGAAATAGTCTGCAACTCACCAGGTGGTTATTGGTGTTCACTGATGTTCCAACACAATATTGTAGAAAAAGCTTTTGTCATTTTTTATTTGGCAATTTGTACATCCCATTAGTTTTTGTTAGAAGACTCTGTGCATTGATGTTACTTCGTTAACACGTCAGAATCTGTATTTCGCTGCAATACTTATGCTGAAACATCAGCAAACACCATACCCATTCAGTGAGTTGCACATTTTTTTAAACTAATGTCTATGGTTGTTTTAAGAACTGATAGACTGTATCCATTTGTATCCATTTTGAAGCAGGCAGAGGTGATTCTAAATTTCCGAAATAGTCAAGTCAGGAGAAGTCTTCAACATTCCAGTGTTCCACCATTCCATTGCCTATGGTGTATAATCTTGCAATGGCACAGACAAAGAGCACATCCAGTCTACTAGGATATTCTCAGGGCCCAATTTTCATAAGATCATGATATAGGGTCCTTTTTGTACTTATTTCATCTGTGGTGAATTTACCAGTGCACATACTGTGCAGATGTCAACATTTCTAGCTACCATTGCACATCTACACAGACAAAACAACATTTATGGGGACTATTTCAGGTGCAGACTTATTTTTCTCTACAGTGGACCACAGCCATTTTGTTTAACTTGTAAAAACAGTTTTACATTCATATAGGCCTATTCCCTTTGAATAAATAGTTAGATATAGTTTTAATTATGTGCCTTAATTTCTAAAGGGATATCAATTTTTTCCAGTAGGCTATTTTGTGTGATGTATATGCTTATCCACCAAGTGCTGTCTCCTCCCCTCCCCCTCATGTACCTCCAACAGATTACTTTTCACAAACATCTTGCTTTATTTTAAATGATAAGAGATTATCAGGTTGTTTAAACCTGTTATATTCATGTAGGCCTTTTCATATTATAAAAGAGATATTGTTTTTATTACATGCATTCATTTGTAATTTAAAAGGATATTATAAAATTTTTCTAGTATGGTATATGCCACAGTAATGACACAATTGATTTGTTTTTGTATTGTATTTTGTGTAATTATGTCAGGTTTCAAATTTGGCCTGCCCTCCATTCCTAGCTTTGCCCCATCTGTTTGTCACACTCACTTCATTTCTTTAAACTAAAGACTTCTTGATATTTTCTTTAAAAAAAAAACTTGATGAGAATGTTTTTTTTACTTCTGATTTTTTTTTTGCAATAAAACATTTCTGCACAGAATTAATGGAATGTATTTGTAACAGGGTTCCTATGGATCAGAATTTCTGAAAAAATGGGGGATATCTACATAGCTTGTTTAAAAAATGTAAATGACATTTTGTGGAAAGAATCACAGAATTTTGTCCCCCAACATGTGATCTATTGGTGGATTTGGTGTTAACCTCTTTCACCTCTTACTTGAGATGTGGATGTGAAATCCAGGCATATAGTAGAAGTAACACAACCACCACATGCAGGTCTGGGATATCTACATACCACTTAATTTTCATGAAAAAGTGCTGACAAACAGAGGAAATTCTGTTGTAAGCACAATCAATATGAAATTTGTTTATTTCAGTTCACTTGATGGGCAGTTAAGTCATAATCAAGAATCATTTGTTTATGGCAGTGTATAGATATGTCATAGATATGACCTTCACCCTTGGATCAGTTAAGATAATTGATAACTTGGTATTCATCTTGGCTATTTTGCTGGACACACATGCATGACAAGACATCTGCACTTTACAGAAAAAGGAAGATAACATGAAGTGCTGAGGGGTCTTCTTGTAAATAACCATATTTACATTGTTTTTTAATCATGCATTTAAAAAAATGGACATTATTCAGTCAACATGCTGAATTATCAGAAAATTAAGTTGGTTATTACAAGTGGTCAACAAATTAAACTGATTCTAGTGTGTCATGACAAACAGTCTGAGCACCCCTACTGGCATTGGGTTGTAGACGAAGCAAAGATTTGGATTGTGGGAATTGTATGTTTATGCCACGGTTTTGTAAAACACCAACTACATGTAGGTAGCACTACAATACCCACAATCCTAATAGTTAAGTGAAGTCACATGAGAAAAAAATCACTCCAAACATCATCATATCGAACTTTAAAAACTGGAAACGGTATATAGAATAAATAGTCAAAATGTATGAGCATAGGGAGAAAAAGTCGTCCCATACATGAAGGAGAAGTGCCTGGTATGTTTGTTTCATCGCTGTGGTGTGTTTGTTTTTAGCATATCTAGCCTCATCTAGCTAACTGAATAGCTAACCAAACATAAGCAGCAGTGAATTGTGTTTCATTTCCAGTTGACCAAAGTATCTAATTATGTTTTTTGAATGTTCGTCTGGTATTTCTGTTGGCATTTTGAACACATCAAAACGTATCCTCTGCACAAGCAAACCGGTGTTGCTTAAAGCTAACAGGCTAACCAACACACCAACCTTAGCTGCAACATTTGAAATTATGTTCACAGTATGTCTACTGATGTCAGATTTGGTGATCTACGTTACAATATGTAAAAAAAAAAAAAAGAAACCTTAACCAACGTCATACCCCGAGTTCAGCTTCCCTATATCTGTATTGTTAGACTCATCTAAACGTTACCTTTTACCTGTACTTTTAAATCTGATCAGGGCTAGCTCATAATTTCCCGTGGATATGCTGTAAACAATAACTATGGCTCTTTACTTACGGCTAACTGAAGTGGTAAGCGAAGTGAGCCAACTTGCGGTAACGTTAATGCTGCTAATTTGCTATCCACAGTTATTTATTGCTGGAGATATATTGCAGAAGACACAGTAAGAAAATGTTGCTTGTACCTGAACTTTGCCCACCAGTGTGCTTGCACACATTTGGATGTAGCTTTCAGATGGTTTGGGGGATTATGATGAACCAGATGGGCTCTCAAGCTAGCGTGGTTAACCAGAAGAGGCGCTTGGTGCTTGGCGTGGTCATACTTCTCCTGGTGGATGTAATCTGGGTAGCCTCCTCAGAACTAACAGCAGTAAGTTTTCCACATGATACTGGATGTATATTTGGCTTGATATCAATGCATACTTGATGTGCTTGGGTCCATTGCTGATCATGACAACTAATTACTTGCTGAATTTATTTTTTTGAACTATCTGTCCATGAACTGCATAGGACACTGACTGTTCAGTAGGACTTGTATTCCCTAAATTCCTACAATATATTTTGTCATTGAGCAGTAACAGGCCTACTTTCTTTGGTAGTATATATTTAAACAGGAGGACTACAACAAACCTTTCTTCAGCACATTTGCAAAGACCTCCATGTTTGTCTTGTATCTCCTGGGATTCCTGGTTTGGAGACCTTGGAAGCAGCAGTGTGGTGGAGGCTTCCGTCGACAGCACCCTGCACTTGTGAGTACCCTTTGCAAAAACATCCATCACCAATCTTTTACACCACTGATTATTTTTGAAGAAAACAAGGTGAAGTCATGTTGTACTTAGCTATCAGCAGGAAGCTGATTTTGCATTTCTTTTTTTATGTTATTGAACGTCCCTTTAGAAAGATTTCTCTGATCTTTCACAATCTACTTTACCTTGACTTTGTTGAAAGTCAACTGCACTTTTTAAGACACATGGATGGAAATGGCAGGTGTTATTAATTGGCGTCATGTTGATTGGTTGCTGTTTCATGGGGCCAGGAATTGTGGCTCTTCATGTCAGCTTTGGTTTTAAAGGGACCACCAGAATCCCCTATGCTATGAGAAGCATTGAAGCACCAAGTAAGAGAACTTTACAGTACTGCCCAAATTAGACAGTGGTTCTCATCACTACTTGTGTAATTGTACTGTAATAAAAAAAAAAATGCTGCTAATAGAGGGCATGTGTGGTGCTTCATTTGTGCACCTTTAGAAGCTAGGCTTTGAAAGAATACTAATGAGTGATTTTGTCCACAGTTCTCAGATGCTGAAGAATGTCTTACTCCCTTTATTGCAGAGAATGGTTATAGCAACTCTTTAGTAAGTATTCTCATACAAAGTCAACATAGATATGTCTGTAGTGTTCCTTGAATTGTCTGGCGCATGACCCGCACCCGACCAGTATTTTTAACTAATCCACCTGCAACTTGGACCACAAAATAATACTGAAAATATTGTACCTGACCACATTTTCTTTAAGTAGATTTGATTACTACTAAGTAGATTGATAGCATAGTGTGGTGTTACTGGGCTACTTTAAAAATTACTGAGTTATATGCATTTGTGTACCCCTCTTTTCACTTTAACACTCAAACATATTTTGCTTTTCTTTTTTGTCATAACTGTCTTTTGGAATTTTGTGCAGTTTCTCATGTGTGTTAATAGTGGTTTTGACATCTCTCTGGTTGCACTGAAGGGTTTTAACAGTGGCCTCGGCAGGCTATTACTGTCCTAGTTTTATAAAAAAAACTATGGCTATGTTTTTCCTGAGGTATTTATAACAGATACGCATTTCCCAGAGAGTATGGTAGTGTCTATTTTTTTCCCTTCCCAAAACCAAAGTCAAATCCTGACAAATTTCATTTGAATTAAACTATGTGGATGTCCTCACAGTCAGCTAAACCCCTCAAGGATAATTAAGCACGTACTTTCACCCATACTAGTTAGTTAATTGTACTAGTTAGACAAGTGTATGCTGTTTAAGTATGAAAGCTATAGTGGCCCTGAGGTGCAAACCACACTAACAAATTAGTAAACACAACAACAAATTGAGAAACACAAACAAATTAAAAAACAACAACAAAATTAAGAAGCTCAAAAACAAATTGAGAAGCACAATTACATTACCTGTCAGCAACTTGATAGAGAGAAGTGAGTAGCCCAGACCCAATACACATGGATGTAGCTGTGGGTAGAATGAAAAGAAAAAATGAAAAGAACGATTGATAACTTTGTCGTTTAGGCCCAAAATTCATATCCAGTGCTCTGACCCTATGTCTAACACTGGCCCGGAGATGGAATCAGATAGCCTGCGCTCGACTCCGAGGTCGCTGAAAAAGGGGTAAGGTGTGTACATTTTGAAGAGAGTGGCTTCACCAGTTTCCCTGGCTAAGATACAGTAAAGCTGACAACGTGATGCACTGCATTTATTGTCGTGAGTGTGGAAAGGCTATGCCAGGTGTTGTACCGAAAATTACATGCCTGCCGTAGAAGGCATCCCCCTCTCAGGAGCGTGCATCACAGTAACAGTGAATGGAAAGCTGTTTTTTTAACATTCTGTTTATGTAACTTCATAAAATATAGGTAACATCATATACAACACTAAGTAAAAATAAGACATTGCAAATGTGCAACCCTAACCCTAACCCTAGGTTGTTCCAAAAACAACTTGCAACTTACTGCTTAATCACACAAGTATGTTATTGTCGATTTTGATCATTCAGAATAGCAAACATTTGCATTTGCAAACATATTTGTTAACATAACTGTTGTTACTAAGATGGTATTAGCCTACATGTACCAACAATAACACCGCAAAAAAATGAGTTGAACAATTGTTTTAAAACTGCTGAGTTTCGGCATTATAGTAAAGTAGGTTTACTGTCAGTTTTATTTACAACCACTGGATGGCCTGATTAGTTTTGAAGTGAGAGCTTAACCAGGATAGGTGGGTTGATGGCACTCACTGGTCTCCAAATCATCTATGTTTCACATCATGGATTTTTTTACTGTTTTACTATTTATTGTCTGTTGCAATTTGCACTTTATTGCTATTAAGATAGAATGTTGTGTACCTACAATAGAACTAGAATAGCGGATGCTTTTACATTTTGCATTTCTGTAGGTCCCATCATCAAGTACTTTTAGTAATTTGTTCTTGGAAGGGCAAGTCTGGAAGATTGATGCTACAGAGAGTGTGGCAAGCTGGTTCAGCCAAAGCCAAATGACAGGAGTTGGCAATCTGAGGGCATGTAACAGCAGATGAGTTGTTCAGAACTTCACATCCTGAGATGTTCAGTTTGAAGTTTGAAGGCACTTTTAGATATTCTTTTTAAATTTAATATAGCTTCAGATGTTCTAAGTGTATATTTCAGCTCAGTGAGGCACTTTAAGAACAAGCACTTTTTTAGGACTGTTCTCCAAATAAAGAACTTGAAGCTGACAAGACTTTTAGTTAATCATTTACAAATCAATATTGTAAATACTGGTATGGACACTCAGCATATTTTTTAAACAAGTGCAACTGTGACAGAGCCTTGGCTACTCTGGAGTCTGGTTAAGCCAAAGATATAAGATATTTATTGAGTTGCCTTGTATTATTGGAATATAATATAATTCTGTGTTTTTGTCAGAGTGAGTCTCTCTATGTTCCGGTGAAGTTCCAGGATTCTCCCTTAGACCATTTCACCACTGCCAGCTCAGAATGTGAAATCTGTGAGTAGACAGTAATTTTGTTTTCACAAAATGTGTCAAAAATTGTATTGGAAGGCTGGCTCGATATTAGGAAAATATGCGATAATGCTGTTGAGTGTTGCGAAGGTGATATCATTTGCGAGAAGTAAGTGTTGATGTTTTTCTACTTTGGATTTGCAGGTAACAAGACTCTATATGATGACTTGTCAATGCAGAAATGAAATTAAATATTTAAACTATAATTCATTTAATTAAACAGAGCAATCTAATGCCTCTCATAAAACATTTGAACCACTGAACATTGAACATTTTATAAATTATTTTAAATCTTAATATATATACTATAAATATATACAAAACACACTATAGCATACTATAATTTAAATAATAGTTCTTAGCCAGAAAAAGTAGCAAAAAAACAATCTAGATCAACTCGACTACAAGCATTCGGGAAGTCACTGTAAGAAACTGTAATGTACCATGTCTGTGTGTGCAGTCATGTAAGTTTATGTGTGTATCTGTGTGTGTGCACACATGTGTAAGAATGCTGTATTATGGCAAGTTTTTGACTTGGAAAACCAACATGTTTACCTTGCTAGTCTTTAAATATGTGCATTGGCATGTTACTATATTTCCTGATGTGCTGTAAATTCTCTTTGAAGGTGAACTAGTTGCGATATGTCACAGTCTTTTGCTATATGTATATTGCGCTAGCCTGGCTTGTGCGACAAAGCTCATGGGAGCTTAGTCTGGCCACCCTACATTACTAAACGTCTTCTGGGAGGCGGGCTTAACCTGAGTCCATCAGATGCCTCTATATACTACTTGACGAATCTACAACCAATCAGACCACTCATTCCGATGACTTGTGCGTAAGCTCGTTTCTCATTGGTGCCCACGTATTTGGGAAAATTAATTCCTCTAAAACGGCAGCCTGGCCAGACTGACTTGCTTGTGAAATTGAATGTAGCGTCACAGGAAGTATGGGCGGGCCCAGGCTAATATTGCGCATGTTTATCACAATGTAGATAAATTTGCAATATATTGTGCAGCCCTAATTAAGGCTGTCTTGACTCATGGCAATGTGACTGATGAGGTTACGACGAAAAAGAAATTTATTTTCCTTGGTTTGTGAAATATAAAAAAAAAGAGAAAGCAGTTGAAATCCTAGCGTGTTGTAAAGGATAATGGCTTACTTTGTTGCATAGTATTTGGTGACCTTTGTCTTGCCGTCCATCAGCTGAAGCCTCTAAGAAGCACAGGGTCCGCTTCAGCAACATCATGGAGGTCCGACAGCTTCCCTCAAACCAGGCACTGGAGGCTAAGCTGTCTCGCATGTCCTATGCTGCCTGCAAAGACCAGGAGTCGCTGCTCAAGACAGCAGGCAAACTTACCGTAGCTGAAGTGGCGAAAATCAGCTTCTTTGTCTGCTTTGTGGTGAGCTGCCAAATTGTTTTTTTATAGAATAATATGTAATATAGAATAAAGTATCTGACATTCAGGGAGTTGGTTCAATGTGTATTCTAACCAAGGAGACATCATCCACCATATTGAATTATTGTATTAATTGTACATAACAATGTAACTGATTGATTTGCCTTGTTTTATACGAAATATGTTCTGTACATCACATTTTGTTTTATATTGTTATTTCTTGTCTTTTCTGTTTTTGTTTACCTGGCATCAGCTTACATGTTATTTTCCTCATTCACAGTGGTTCCTGGCCAACTTTTCTTATCAACAAGCTCTCTCAGAAACGGAGGTCGCCATTGTGAACATTTTGTCCTCTACGTCTGGTATTTATTCTGTTTCTTCAGCATGCCAGAAGTGAACAAAATAATTCTTCTAAACAATGTAATTCAGAGTTAATAGTGTGTGTTTATTATGGGTATTTGGTCTTGCTTTGTTGAACATTTTCTTTTTTTTTTATTCTTATTTTATTCTTTGGTTTGTTTGTGTGTGTGTGTGTGTGTGTGTGTGTGTGTGTGTGTGTACACTTGCGTGCTCAAAAGAGATTGATCATAATGTGGGAGGATGTTATGACCCAGTTATATTCTGACCTGTGCTGTGTTTATAGGTCTGTTCACTCTGATCCTGGCAGCCATATTCCCCAGCAGTAGCAGTGACCGATTCACACTCTCCAAGCTCCTAGCTGTAGCGCTGAGGTAATAGTAGAATGAAACCATCAAGGTATTCAAAGAGAATGACTTTTGTCATGTCCATGCACCTATAAAATGGCATTTGTATTGCAAATAATTGATCATATAGAATCTGAAGCTTGTATAAGGTTTGGTTGCATGAAAATAATCCACAGAAAGCTCATGTTTTGTCAAAACTCTATTGCTTAACAGCATTAGACCTTAATGGAACTTCTGGCATTGCTGTTTTTCAGCATGGGAGGAGTGGCCCTTGTCAGTGTCTCAAGCATGGATAGTTCAGGTGGTAAAGGCACCATAGGTAATTATGACATTTCTTTTGATGCAGTCTTTGGCTGCTACATTACATTTGCATTACATTTATGCATTTAATAGACGCCTTTATCCAAAGCAATTTACATTTGGTCAGCTATCAGTTACTTCAGGCCAGTCTTCCCTAGATCAACTTCGCCGCCACCACCCCACTGACCGACCATCTTCATGTAAAATCCAAGCCAGTTTGGTTAATGAAAGGAACCCTACCTTGTTTCTATGTGTTATATATTGGCTAAAAGTAGCTTCAACTGGGAATTAACTAAATGACAAATAAAATAAAAATAACGTTTGTGTCCAACAGTGGTGTTCATTGTAACATTATGACTCATAATCCATTAAGAAATGCCTGCTCCTGGAACAGCTTAGAAGAGTCCGACAGACTCTTAACTCAATCAGACCAATTCATGAAACATCTAAAAGCACAGTTTATATGAATAATGTCTGTAATCCTTTAAAATGAACATGCAGAGTCATGAATTTGAGCTCTGAGCTGCTTTCTGAATATGTTTTTAAAAAGACAACTCTTGGCACATTTTGGTGCATTTTAGGATTTCTCTTAATGCTAAGATCACTAAAACAGTGTGCAGATACTTTCTTAGTCCCAAGTGTGTCTTGTTACTGTTTCATTTATAGTCTGTGATCTGTCATTACCCACTTTAGCAGCCGAGTCCTCAACCAACCATGGGTGTGATTGCAATAAGACTTGTGCATAGCAATGGAACTTTTATGCTTGCCTTTTTTCCTAACTAAAAGTAGCTATCGGCAGCTTTGAGAAACCTTAGTTAGCAACTTCACAATTCAAGAGCTCTGACTGTGCTAAGATAGAATTTGTTTGTCAGTATGGGCCCAGGTTTAAATAAATTATTACATCTGTGTAAAAAGTGTTATGACTCTTTTTTTTTTCTTGTACAGGGTCACTTTGGTCCTTAGCAGGGGCTGCCTTATATGCGGTCTACATTGTCATGATCAAAAGGAAAGTTGACCGAGAAGGAAAAATGGACATTCCTATGTTTTTTGGTGAGTGAGATTTGTCTATGTGAACATTGTTTATGAATTCTAAGTATATGTTAGGATGAAACAGCAGTACAGTAACTCGCTAACAAACAACATTTGAGATCCCAAACCCCACATTGTACATCTTTTTAAGTAGATTAAAGTTTGCTAAATACTAGTCAGATTCTATTTTCATCCTTATTTTCATCACATAGTACACATGTAATACAGTATAAGTAATTAGGTGAAATCTGATATATAAAATGATGGATTTGTCACAAAATGAACCTATCTCTATCTAGTACATATCTACTTTGGTGTAGTGTAGTGTAGTGTACTGTTGTAAAGTGATGTGGTGTAGTATAGTGTGGTGTGGTGTATTGTGGTGTGGTATAGCGTGCTGTATTGTGGTGTGGTATAGCGTGGTGTAGTGTAGCTTGGTGTAGTGTAGTGTGGTGTAGTGTAGTGGAGTTTGGTGTAGTGTGGTGTGATGTAGTGTAGTGTAGTTTGGTGTAGTGTGGTGTGATGTAGTGGGGTGTAGTGTGGTGTAGTGTGGTGTGTGGTGTAGCCGTACCCAGTCTCACTTTTTACCATTACTAGTTTGCCCTCCCTCTCCCCACCCAACATACATAATGACACTACTTCCCCATCACCACATCAACAGCTGCCATTTAAGCTGCCCATTATTAAGTCATTAGCTAGCCCCCCATCAACCCTGGTAGTACGGTAGCTTAGCCAGACTAAGCTCCTGTGAGCTTCTAGTCGTGGAAGCCGGGCTAATTCAGCGGTAGCAGTAGGTAATGCCGCCCTGTGTGGTCCTTGAATTCAAGAAAATTGGTCCTGGAAAGTCCTTGAATTTGATGTTAACCAAGGTTTGGGAACCCTGTTTAAACTGGTAACCCTGGTTGCGGTCACTTTTCAGAAATCCCACAAAATTTTTACACCCTCCTTTTCTGTTAAAATCACATCTCATTTAATCATGCACACAGTTTAGAAAGAATTGCATTCCTAGTGTGCCTTTAACCAATGAAAAAAGAGCAGACAACAACCAGCATGGCACAGCTGAAAAACAGTCCTAAAATAATGACTGATCCTCATTTTTGGAGTTCCTCATAATTTTACCTATTCATTCATTTGAGCCTTTCTGAGATTGTAAAAATGAATACCAATTTCAACCAAGTTAGTTGATTGTTCACGTATTTGTTGTTCTCCATCCCCATATTGCTGCAGGTTTCCTGGGCCTCTTCAACATCCTCTTTCTGTGGCCAGGCTTCCTCCTGCTTCACTATAGTGGCTTTGAGGCCTTTGAGCTGCCTAGCAACCTGGTGTGCACTTACATCCTTATCAATGGCTTGATTGGCACTGTGCTCTCAGAGTTCCTCTGGCTGTGGTAGGTTTGCGTGCTTGGACTGCAGTGCTCTATTCACACTAATTATCTGTATTCACTGCAGCCGTCTATCAGCATCGGGTATAGTGACATATTCCTTAGTGTTTACATGACGGTAGTTGGAATGACTACTTTTCTGTAGATATTGCCAGATGCATTGTGCATTTAAACATAAAAGACTGAGTATTTTGCCGTTGTATGTGTATGAATGACAGTGGTCACATCCCTGAAATGGGTTGGTTTGATTGTGGGAAACAATGCTGTTTATTTGTCTTACTGCAGGGGCTGTTTCCTGACCTCCTCTTTGATAGGAACTTTGGCCTTGAGTCTCACTATACCTCTATCTATCATAGCAGATATGTGTATGCAGAAGGTAAGCACCTGGGGAGATGAAGAACTTAATGGGGAGATGCTATGTTGTACACTGATTTTGAAATAATGGGAAACACCAAACAGAAAATAGCACATTGATTGTGAGCATTATTAGACAGCAGTTGTACTTTATTTCTCCCGACATTGGCAGTGTTCACACTATCAGGCCAGGCCAACAGGGGTGTATCATGCCCCAGTTCGTTCAGACTATTGGGTCGAGGTACAGGTTGGTGACAAAGGCGTGCCTTTTTAAGAGCTATTCCTGGCCCCACAAAAACCATGGGCCGACAGGGGCTACTTCGGCGGCGAGTCGGCATCAAGGTGTGGGAAGCAAAGGTAGCTTACAAGAGATTGTTTGTGATATCAGCTGGTTTTTCCTGCAATAAGGCCTGAAGGACATAGAGTTGACTACACCTGTTGGTACTAGACCTCCCACAACACACTTTAACATAAACATTACCACTTTGGCGGTTTCGTATAGGGGCTGATGTAAGCGCAATCGCGTGGGCTTAATAGCTCGATAGTCTGGACGCTCATGTTGAGGCTAGTGAATCGGGCCGTAAGGACCAACTTAAATTACCAAATAGCCCTGGCCTGGCCTGATATTGTGAACTCGGCTATTAAGTACGGTTTGTGAAAAAATGGGAGAACGTTCATTGACCTCAGTGAATATATTCGACCTTTGCTATTACTTTGTGATGGTTTGGAGGTTGACATGATGCATGAACCACCAAACATTACTTACTTTTTCTGTGCATAGTTGCACAAAAAAATAACGATGGAGATATGCTTTTGTCTGCTGGAGCACTACAAGTGTGCTTCAATTAATGAATGTTTTTTGGAACATTCTGAAAGTTTAAAGAATGTTTTCACTTCCTTGCCTCCAAGTGTGAAGGTTAGATACATGTACACTGTATTGTTGGCCAGGTTTTGTGAAACATATGTACTAGGTCTCCAATTTGATGTACTCTTTTTTTTTTTTTCCCAGGTGGCTATGCTTCATATTCTGATATAAATATTCTAATATATGTATTCATAATTAGAAATGGAAAAGTATATTGAGCTAACAGTACCAGATGCATGTGTTGTTGTTTATGGACTGTTACCCCTGGGCAGGTGCATTTCTCCTGGATGTTTTTTTTGGGGAGCATCCCTGTGTTCCTGTCCTTTTTCTGTGCCACTCTGTTATGCCACTACAATAACTGGGATCCTGTGACCGTGGGCCTGAGGAGGATATTTGCGTTCATCTGCCGGAAGAAACGCTTTCAGAGGTAACGACTAAGTCCTACAAGTGCTCTTTCACACAACCACTCGTCTCACTCAACATTGTTGTTTAACTAATCTGATCAGCCATCCTCAGGAAAAGAATGAAGTTGGAGGGTTAAACCAGGCTGGAATGGTATAATAAAGGCAGGCATTCTGGGCAGTGTGGCTGTAGAGTAATGTCTAAAATGAACAAAGTTTGCAACCAACTCGTAGCAGTCAGCATGTAAAAGAAAGTCTTTATTTTGATTACATCTGGTTGTGGTGGATGTTTAAAGTTGACTGAATGTGAGAAAGTTAGCATACGGTGGCAAGAAAGTGTGTGAGAATCTAAAGTCAATCTAGATGTGAACAAACAACCTGCTGTTATGTTTTAGGCCACATTTTCACAGCAGATCGGATATGCCCAATAGTCATACATCAATAAACAGTGGACATAAATTAATTACCTAGAAAAAACACATTATTAAGGAATATCTGATCAGACAGTTTAGACTACTGACAGTCACATGGCCATGTCCGATCCTTATCTGACTTATTACAACATATGATTCCATGACTGAATGATCAGAATAGAATTAGGTCACTTATAACTGAAAATATAAATGCGATAATAGACACAGTTCATTTGTTGGTATGCTCCTAAAGACCTCAGAATGCTAAAAGAACAGGAACAGGAGAATAATGCTTAATCATCCTCTCAGTCAATATATTTCAATGTCTGAAAACTACTGTATCATCACTAGCCTTTGTCTTGTAAACAAATGGACATGTATTGGCAACTGTGGTGGTGACTGCAGGAGTAGCTTCATACTCAAACATGCACTCATTCTAACTTCTATCTGTATCCTCACTCCAGGTTGTCTGACGACAGTGAGCAAGCAGAGAGCCTTATTCCTCTTCACAGCCTCTCTCAAGCAGATTGAGACAAGCGCTTGAATTGCCAAACACGTCTCAGGTACAAACCCTTATGCTTTGTTTACACTATGTGTCATGCATTAAAAATGAAGAAGGTTAGCGATTAAGCTGTCTTGCAAAACTTGAAGTCTCTATGGCAAAACTTTAATGTTTTTGTCACCGCCCTTCCTGTTTTCAAAGGACTGTGAGCCTGTATTATCTTTGTGTACCTCCTCTGACTATGATATTAAACATGCAAGCTGTCAGCAGGCAGGAAGGAGTTGCAGAGATAAAGAAAACCATTGCAATGAAGACCATTACTCTTGAAGAGGAGTAAATGGCTAATCTCTGGTCTAGTCGGCATATGATTCAACACTGTCCATTGCCATACAGACCCTAAATGTCCTTGTATGAGTATATTTATGTACCATGTGTAAACAGCTGGACCAGTTTTGAGTTACAAAGCCAGAAACACAGTAGAGAAAGAGCTCTGTCTAGAGCCATTTGTTTACAAGAGTAATCACATTTCGGAACATCTGTGCTGCACAGCAAAGGCCTTACTCACAAGCCTGTGGTTTGCTGGGTGTTCTGGAGTCTTCTAGTTTCCTCTGTGCATCAGGTTAAACCTGCACCAACAGCTTGTGATGTCATAGGCACTTTAGATCTTTATTTGTATTTTTTTTTCTCTTTTGCTCTTTCCAGATACCCTTCTGGTGAATGGCGTGATGTGACAATCCATGATTAGCCAAAAACTCTAAGCACCTTAGTGCCTCGTATTTCTCTCTCTCTCTTTTTTTTTTTCTATTGAAAAGCCCCATGTAATTTTTTTTTTTTTTTTTCAAATATATTTTTGAATAGTCTTGTTTGAACATAATGAAAATATTGTTGAAGACATCTCTGAACATTTTTTTGTTTGTTTGTTTTTTTTTAGTTGTTTGGTTCTAGTTGTTTGGTTCTTTCTTTTATTTTTGTCTTTTGAAAATTACCAATCATTACACTTTTAAGAGCTGAATGTATTGAACTGAAGTTGATCTTTCTCGCTACTTCGGATGACCTTAGAGAGCTATTGACAAACCACAATAACTGAATCATATTGTTTTTTTTCTGATTCTATATGTGGTTATCAAATCACTGACAGGGTCACTGACGAGATGCTGTCAGTGTTTTTGTCACAGTATGTGTAGTGACATAAGCTTTATGATTTCCGGGACATTGTACAATTATGTTAGCTTCACTGAAATGACAGAGGGCAGTTTTAAATGGTACAAAATGACCAAGGTGATGTAGTTGAACAGTCATGGCCGAAATTGTTGGCACCGCTGAATTTTTTATAAGTATTTCTTGTGAAAAAGTATGTCATTATCACTTGTTTTGCTATAAACATGTTTATTCCCTTTGTGTGTATTGGAACAAAACAAAAACAGGAGGAAGAAAAGCAGATTTGCCATTGTGTCACAAAACTCCAAAATGGGCTGGGCAAAATTATTGGCACCTTTTCGAAATTGTAGATAAATAAGATTGTTTCAAGCATGTGATGCTCCTTTAAACTCATCTGGGGCAAGTAACAAGTGTGGGCAATAAAAAAAATGACACCTGAAATCAGATAAAAAGGAAAGCCGTTCACTTAGTCTTGCATTATGTGTCTGTGTGTGCCATACTAAGCATGGGCAACAGAAAGAGGAAATAAGAACTGTGTGAGGACCTGAGAAGTAAAACTGTGGAAAAATATCAACAATAGTTCAATAATAGTCCATCTCCAGAGATCTGCCTTTCTCACAACCCATGGCACTGTTATCTCCCTAGGCGTTAACGGAAGAGAAAATTTGAAGAAAGGTTGCAATGCAGTGTAGTCTGGATGGTGGATTAGCAGCTCCAAACAAGTTCCAAAGAAATTCAAGCTGTCCTGCAGGCTCAGGGAGCATCAGTGTTGGTGCAAACTATCCGTCAATGTTTAAATGAAATGAAACACTATGGAAGGAGATCCAGGAAGACCCCACTGGTGACATAAAAGCAAGGCTACAGTTTGACAAAAGGATTACTTGAGTAATCCTGGGAAAATGTCTAGTGGAGAGATGAGACTGATGTAGAAATTTTTGGTAAAGCACATCAGTCAAATGTTTACCAAAAATGCAATGAGGCCTACAAAGAAAAGAACACAGTACCTACAGTCAAGAATGGTGGAGGTTCAAGGATGCTGTTGCCTCTGGCAGGACAAAAATCCAAAACATACTTCAAAAAGCAGCCAGAAATGGATGGCGAAGTGCTGGAGGTCTTAAAATTACTGTTGGGAAGAGACCCTTCCAATATGAGAGACCTGGAGCAGTTTTCAAAGGAAGAGTGGTCCAAAATTCCATGGTATGTGTGTAAAAAGCCTATTGATGGTTATAGGAAGTGACAGAGTTCAGTTATTTTTTCCAAAGGCTGTGCAACCATTTATTTTGTTAAACCGGCACTAAGCAACATTCTGTTTTTCTCTCTCATGAGCTCCCTCTAAAGACCGCTGTAATGCATTGTATTGCACTGCATTCTATTGGAGGCGGTCCGCTCTGCTGAACATTGGAAGTGCTGTATCTACCGCTATTGGCCACAGTGGCGCATTCTACACCGTTTGTTCGCCGTGTAATGACTAATATTAGCATCCTAAACAGTATGAAACGGATTAATTAAATGAAAAATGTTGCAAAGTGGGCCTTTAAGGGTGCCAATAGTTCTGTCCAGCCCATTTTTGTCATTTTGTGTGACATTTTGCTTTTTTTCCTTATGTTTTTGTTTTGTTCCAATACATATAAAGAGAATAAACATGTGTATAGCAAAACAGGTGATAATGAAATACATTTCTGCGAGAAATACTTGATTTTCTGAAAAAAAAATCAGGGGTGCCAACAATTTTGCCCATGACTGTAATTGTTAAAGAATTCATAGTTTTATATATACTGTACAAAATGATATATATTTCTCACACACTGTTTTCTGCATTGTGTGCTGATAAGACTGCTGAGAAGCACATCTTACAGCACCAACATACAGATCAAAATCTCCTGACTAAGATTGCTGTCTACCTCTTTGAGCCCCAATTTTAAAGTGTGTAACAAGTGCTTCTTTGATCTGAATCATGATCCGACTTACACAAAAGTTAGGTTGGACTGTAGGCTGTGCAGTGGCATTATACAGAGACAAAACATTTCAGATACATAGTTTTTTTTTTTTTGTAGACATATGAGTAGATTTTAAATAGATCATACATACAGTCAACTGGAATGGTGTTTAGTTAAATTAAATGACCCATAGTCAAGATCAGAGTGATGATATTTGCTGGATCTGAAATATGTTGGATCTGAGGTGTTTTTTTTTTTGTTTGTTTGTTTGTTTGTTTTTTTTATTTCATTGCCAGTGAAAAATTTTGGACCCATAATAACAATTTGCAATACTGCATTTTGAATGATAGTGGGTGCATGCTACTATTGTGTTGATCTCATCAATTAGTCTCTTTAAAGTCAAAACTTACTTATTTCCATGGTCATGGAATTGAATGTGAAGGGTTCATGTAAGATTAAATAATGCTGACTGATATGCTAAAGAACACTAAATCAGCTTTTCAGGGTTTTTTCCTCTATCCAGACCTGTGTTAATCTTTTTGTTCAAATCTGCCTTTTTTTGTTGTGTGTTTTTGTCTATGTCTATTTTCTACGCTTCTGTGACTCTATTGAACATTCATTATTACAACTGTAAAGAATTTCATTATCAGGTTGTGCATAGATAATAAAAAATGATGAAGTATAATTTTGGCTATAGGTGATATCGTTTTATCCTTTTTCTCAATAGGTCACGAGTAGGCCTGTATAGACACACATTTATAAAACTCTACCAGTCTAAATATAAGCAAATATGGCTTGTGTCTATGTTTGAGTCACATGACACATTGGGTCTATACACAGGTCACATCTGGACCTTCAGTGCCGTATCCTGACTGCTACCATAGACTAGTGGTTAATTTCTTTCGATCCCTACCGCCTAATGAAAGGGTGTTTTTTTGTTACTGGACCTACCAAGTGATCGTTAGGTTAGTTTATAAACCAACAAGGACACCATTATGATTTTGTCACACATAAATGTTGTGCACATTTTGATCATCTGCTGATTTTAGACAAGATATCCAGAAGGGTCGGTTTGGAAATCACAAGGAATCTGCAGGGGTGATTCTAGACCAAATTTACCTGGAGAACAAAGGTAGGGGCAGCATTTAGTCTAATGAAATTTAGGAGTAATTTCGAGGGCCTGTGTGTGTAGGTTAGGCTGGCATTCACCTAATCGAATTTGAGTTCATTTAAATGCTCTGTAGGCAGTGTAGGCTACAGGCTAGCCAACAGTACTACACAATAGTGCAATACAGTTTTGATCATGACCAAGATATGAAATTTCCCGCAATATGGAATTTAAAATTAACCATAATATGTCAAAAATGTAGCTCTAAAAAACAATCCTAGAAGAACTGTTAAAAATCTTACATTAGGCTATGACCTATAACCTATTGCCTCGTGAGCGAGAGGTAGGTCTGCACTAAATAAGAGCTAATCTGAACGGCTATCCCTGACATTCTGTCTTGCGCTGTGTGAGGCGCTCCACTCAAAAGAAAATTCCGGGGAGGCTGGTCTATTTACATAGAGCATTTGCACCCGCTCTTTTGACAGCCTAAAGACGCGTAACTTAAGTCATCGTTATAGAGTTTACCATCTTATTCTAACACATATTCACGTCGACAAACACCAGTTATCATTTATTTGTGACTTTGAGTTCAATAAGTCCATGCGGTGATATAACGTTAGGTTATCACACATTCAAAGAGCTCACAATTGTCATAGCCTATGCCTGTTGTGAGGTGTAGGTAGAAGTGAGAGAACGTCATATCTAAATTTAAAGAACGGTATTGACAACTCAACTCGTAAACACAATAGCCTACTGAGAATCGAAAAAAAAAAAAAACGTTGACACTCTCCCAATCATGGCTGGTGTATTACGTGCCTGTGCCTCCCACTCATTTCACCGAATTCTGATGGCACGCCTTTTATGTTTAGATCACAAGTCAAGTGACGTAGACTGCTCTTACCCACTAATGTTCAGCTCCACGCATAGTCTGTCCTTTTAGGTGCAGGGAAAGCCCACTTAGAGTTCACTGTCGAGAGACTCGGTGATATCAGCACAACGTGGCCTCTGGCCCATGAGCGGGATAGATGATTAACCAGTGATAAAGGAATGAATCAGAGCCCGCGTAGCCATGGCTTCTCTGGCTTCAGGACGACCGTGATTTACAATAGTGGATTTTTGGCCACCTTACAGTGGGGTGGCCCAATACATTCTGGATAGATGTGAGTTTAAACTTTATTTGACCTTTGATTCGTTTGGTGTGAGGGTTTATTGAAATCAGCTCTTTAGAACCACATCTAGTTTCCTCTGTTGTTTCCTGTTGATTTACACAGAAAGGCATAGTTTTCACAGCTTCCCTGATATTCATATTGACAGAGAACTTGCCTTGAGGAGCTGTATTCAATTCTAATACCTTAATCATATTGTCCACTTGAGATCATGGAAGAATTAACATTACCAGAAAAGTATGAGAGAGATTGGAAACTGCTGGAGCCTTCCTTATCAATAAAGATTTTCCTTACAGTGCTCTATAGTGTTATCTTACTACTGGGCATTATTGGCAACAGTGTGACCATTCGAACCACAAACATTCTGAGGCGCAAAGGTTACTTGCAGAAAAATGTGACGGACCACATGGTTAGCCTGGCAGGTTCGGATCTGCTGGTTTTGCTCATTGGGATGCCAGTTGAGGTCTACAGCGCCACCTGGTACCCCTTCACATCAGCGGCAGGGGATGTCTCCTGCAAGATCTACAATTTTCTGTTTGAGACATGCAGCTATGCCACCCTCCTAAACGTTGCAACTATGAGCTTTGAACGCTTTGTGGCCATCTGCTACCCGTTCCATTACAAGAGGCTGTCCGAGAAACGCACAGCCTATCTCATCCTCTTTGTGTGGCTTACCTCCATGCTGGTGGCCTTGCCATTGCTGTTAGCCACAGGGGCTGAAGGACACATCACTGAGCAAGATGCCAGGCCTGCCCAGAATCTGACCTTCTGCACCAACCTGTCAGAGCACTGGGTCATGTACCAGGCCAGTATTGCCATTGCATTTGTGGTGTATATTGTGGTGCTGGTCACAGTGGCATTCATGTGCAGAAGCATGATCAAGGTGATCAGAGGGGTCTCAGGGAACGTGTCAAAGACAGAGAGTGCACAGGTCAAAACCGCCAGGAAGCAGACCATCATCTTTCTGGGTATGTATATTTTCTGTGTATGTTCCTGCAACACTTGGATATATAGATGTTATTGCATAAGGTCCTGGAGAACTTCTTTTCAAGAGCTAATAATAACAGTTAACAATTTAGAGCAGGGTAGGGATCAGTTTCTGTCAAGCTCTGATGTCTGCTATTTAAAAAAAAAAAAAAAAACTAGACCGTTTGTCACTGCCTGTTAAAATATATGTTTGGAGCACTTCAAAAAGTCAAGTAAAGTGACACTGCAGCTTAAACATCGCCTGCTCTGGGTCTATGTTTACCAAATATTGGATGTCCTGGGTGGCATAGGGTTTTTGTCATCATTAGTAAGAAATACTTTGTTGATACATGAATGAAGAGCTTCACTTCTACAGTGACATATTGGCTGAATTGCCTAAGTGACCGTATGAACTACATTTACATAGCCTAGTGCTTTTCTGCTCCTACGAGCACTAAAATAAGTTTGCCTCACATTCACCAATTCTCACACTGGTGGTAGAGGATGCCATCCCGGCTACTGGGAGCAATTTGGGGTTCAGTATTATGCTCAAGGGCGCTTGGACGAGGTCAGGTGGAGAAGAGTTTGAACCTGTAATCCTGGTATGTGATATATGCCTACAATTCTTTGTTAAAAGGTGAAAGGACTTTGTTGGCTGTCTTATCCTTGAAGTGGAGTAAACCCTTACTACCATCAAGAATAGTTAGATACACAAATACACAGATACGTTTATCATTTCTATACTTCTCCCAGGGTATAAGCACACACATAAAGTAAACTGCTGAGAGAATCGTTATATTTCCCCTGGGCTCTGAAAATCACTCTGACCAGAACATTAGATTTTACAAACTTGGTAAAAACAAAGTTATTGAAGTTAATGGAGGTGTGTTTTTTTTAGCTCATCAAGCCTTTTAAATAACAATTCATGTCCCATCCATATATCTGCTCTAAAATTTGAAAACTTATTTATTATAGTGACACACAATAACAGAGGTGTATTCTGCATGCTTTCCAAAATTAAATACACATAGATTTTGTTGATTTCTTTTTTTTAATGGTTCTTTCAACTTTAAATGTAACTTTTAACATTTTTATGACTGTGACATGGAGTTTCTCTTGGTAATTCTTTAACTATTCTCTAACGTTTGATCCTACTGTACTTACTATATCTTATATCTTATCCTCTCACTTGGTCACAGGCTTGATCGTGTTAGCACTGGTCATCTGTTGGTTTCCAAACCAAGTTCGACGAATCATGACTGTGGCCCGTCCAAAGAG
>JAGFZM010000097.1:70639-130127 GCA_017657215.1 Limnothrissa miodon | reverse complement strand
ATTCCTGTCCATTTTGCCTCTTAGCTTATCTATGCTCTTAAAGTATACAGGCTAAACAAAGCGAACGTATGTCGTATACCTTTTTTTATCACTGTGGTGTCCTCTGCTTATTTTCGAAAATTACCTACATGTAATACATGTGTAATTTTGTTGGTTATTAAATGGTTCTTTTAAATTTGAATTTGACTGTAACCATGACATTATCTTGCTTATTGTTAACTGCTTCAACATTTTATTATCCAAATCATCCAAGACATTCCAAGACATGTCCAAGACATTTGATTGTCTCTGTTTTCAAAATATCAAAATATTCAAGGATATATATATAAAATGGATATATAAAATGTGTTTTTATTGTGCTTCTCAGTCAATGTCAGTAAACCATCAACCAGCTAACATTAACCCAATTGCAACTGTCTCAGAAATCAAATTTAAAAATGGTTTATGATCATTGAATGTTTTAGGGCTTTTTATAGCAATTTGGGAAAGATCCCATCATTTTGATTTTATCATGTGCTAAAAGTGTTTGTTTCTTGAAAAGTAATATCTTGCTAATTATATCAATGTGGCAAGCACCTTGCTATGCGTGGAGCACATGTGTGGACAGCCAAAAACATTAAAACATCAAGTACAATCTATTTCAATGGTTGTGTTAATCTTTTTTCTTCTTTCTTTCTCTCTTTCCTTCTGTCTTTCTTCCTTTCTTTCTTTATGTCTCTGTCCTCTGACTTGGTTGCAGGCTTTAAAATGCCACCCATGGTGGTCATCTGTTGTTTTCCAAACCAAGTCAGACGAATCATGACTGTGGCCCGTCCAAAGAGCGAATGGACAATGGACTATTTGCATAGCTATGTGACTCTTCACCCAGTAGCAGACACCTTCTTCTACCTTAGCTCCGTGGTCAACCCTTTCCTCTACAACTTGTCATCCAGGCAGTTTCGACAGACATTTCTTCAGGTGCTCCTGTCTCGTCCCACTGTGGAGCACGTGAACCGCATGGCTTTGTCAACTCCATGGTCGGCCAAGAAATCAATTCCCCTTGTGAGAAAGTCAAGACGCCAACAAAATTCTTCCCCTTCTGATGCATGGTTGATCCTTTTTAGGATTTTAATCACATTACAAAGTGACAGTGATGTGGGTCTAACAGGCCCTGTGGCTATACCAGACTAATGGGTCAATGAATTGGACAAAGAAGCGTGAGAGTGGGAATGTTTGATATTGTACACAACACAAATGGACTTGTCTATATCACGGTATACTTTGGTATGTAACCTTCAGCATAACAGTTTCGTCATCGTTTGGAGGTGTTTATATTGGACTCTCAAATTCACACAGAAGTAAACTGGTAAGCTGCATTTGTGTCAGGCAGTAGCTGTTCAATTTATATGGCTCTTACACAGTTTCGTTGTAAGAATGAGAAGGTGCTATCAATACGGTGAAGCTACTAGGTCAACATTTTTTCACATGGTTGTGGAGACGCAATGAGCTTATCACGGTATGCCGATATGACCCAAAATCTCTATCATTGGCCAAATTCATATTGCATACGGTATATATCGTCTATATTGCCTACCCCTAATCTGATGTTCCCCAATATCATCAGGAATGTATCTAGCAAAATCCTGACAGTAGAGACACCTAAGGGTTAGTATGTAGTTGTCAATTTAATGTGCTTCCTTATTTTGATGTTACCACCTGAAATAATGCATGACTTGTTAGACAGCGTCATCGCGCTTTGAAATGTGTCAGGTGCCAAGCTTAGAGAGAATTATACAAGAGGTAAATGAAGAGCTACATAGAATAACGATAGGTCCAAATGATACAGCAAAAAAGCCGGTACAGTTGGCATTGTGGGCTCGGCCTTTCAGAAATTGTGCCTCTTTAGACTCTTTCCTTGTTTGATCGCACATAGTATTCCTCCTGAGTGTAAATACTGGCATGTGTACCTGTTATGCCGAGAAATTGTAGATATTGTTCTTTTTTTATATATAAAATATCAATAAATGTATCTCAAATGAAGACTGCAGTGTGCAGGAGTATTTACAGTATTTGAATTTGTACTTTTCTTTCATTCCTTTTTTATTTAATGAGGACATTTTTGCCACTTCAAAGGTACAATGGCATTGTTGCTGGGGTGGTACCTCTAATGAGAACAAAAGGGTATCATCTAATAGGGTGTTTTTTGTATCAATGGATTAAGGTACAAATGTAAGGTACAAAATTGTCTCTCAAAAGATACTATATAAAAGGATAAACTCTGTATCTTTGGTAAGGGTGCCTTTTTTACAGTTTTTGTAGCTTTTGTACCTTTTTTAGCTTGTTGGTACATTTTGAATTTTTTTAAATGAAACCGTTTGAGTTGTAAACTTGCCTCCTGACCTCCTGTTCTTCTGTACTTTTATTTTGAATCTGTGTTTGCTCCTTATGTCTCTTCCCCTTATTGATTTCTGTTTACTTACTGGTTCTGTTCTCATTTTTATCTATGCATGTGTTTCTATTATCGGTCTTATTTCCCCCTGTCCTTGTTTCCCTGTGTATTTAAACTCTCATGTTTTCTCTGTTTGTTGTCTGGTCATTGCTGCATATTGAGTCTCATCTTTTGTCATAGTTCGTGCGTTTTAGCTGCTTATGTAAATAAATCCTCATTGTTTTGCCAAACTGCCACTCTCCTAAGAAATATACAACCATGCCTAATGACATTTTCTTGTTGACACTGCAAGCTTAAACAGGGAAATAATGCATTATTGATGGACTGCTTATAATTTGTTTTATAAATTAAAAAGCAAGCCAGGTTCAAACTTATTTTTTGCATTTTATTTATTAGTTTGTTTTTTACAGTGTCCAACTTAGTCAACATAAAAAGGACTAAGATAAGGCTGCATTTTCAGAATGTTTAATAAAAATAAAAAAAAATCACATTAAACTCACTGAAATATTGAATTTTGAAATATAAAAACTGATGAACATAATTGAAGCATAATTTAATTATTTGCATAATGTTATAAATACATCAAGCTTAAATTCAATTAGAATTCAATACAAGGATCACATCAGGAATGACACAAATTAGAGCTTTACCTAGGGAAATAGGCCATTTGGTTAGCATTATATAGTGTTGCATACACGTAAATATGCATTTGCAGGGTAAATAAAAAGCTCCCTCAAATTAACTGTTGTTTTTAGTATTATTGTTTTTCTATTAGTTATTCACACTCAGCAATACAAGCAGCATAATTATGGTTGTGTAGATGCTTCATAACATGGGCTTTTTAGATCTATAGGACATGTTAAATGAGAGCAGGGTACCAAAAGTAATCTAGCAGTCTAGATCCAAAGCAAGCATTTGCTTGCCTGCATGCATATGTGTGTGTGTGAGGGGGTGGGTGTGGTCATGGTGCATCCTGCTGTCATTTTAAAAGAAGCTTGCAAGCCAAAGTAGGTTTGGTACCACTAGTCTAAACTATTGGATTTATTGATGTCTTCCACAATAGATTTACATAAAATACACGGAAAATACACGAACCCAGCAGCAGAGCCAAACATGAGCTTCTACATCAGCGCTCACAGACATAGACAGAATATAGTCGTATTCAAAAGAATTTGAGGAAGCTGGCGTTTCCAAATCCCAATCTAAAACTAGTCAATTTGTGTGGATCAGTGTTTCTGCAGCAGAATTTGTTTCATTTGAACACAGCTTAGTAGTGTAGATGCTACTTAGAGCCTTTCTTCTCAAGGGAGACTTATTTCTGCTTAGTCATGGCTGTGAAATGTTGACATGACACCAATAGTGCTACTGATATTGATTTTGGCACAAAAGAGCTTTTGTGTCTCCGTTCTTACTGTGGTATTCACTGGGGAAGAGTACTGAGAGTTAAAATAGTGAAGAATTTACTCAGATCACTCATGTGATCTCTGCTCTTGGCATCCCATGGATCCCAGCTTGGTACAAAGCAAAAACAACAGGCAAACTAGGAAAATGAAAATCAAGAATTTGAGATCTCTTCCTTAAGGGTTTGTCCTTTTCATTTTAATTTAGCAGATGTTCTTATCAAAGGTATTTACAATAACATTATAACTATAAACAGAATTTCAAGTAGAGAATACCCAAGTCAAAGTAGAGTCAGCTACATTAAAGGTGCAGCCAGCTGTGTTAAAGTTGCATTTGTTTATAATTTTGTTCATTGTAATTGGTTAACAGACGTTTTTGCCAAATAATTGTCTGTAAGTTATATTTTGGATTGTAAGTAACTGCTCCCTTCAGTGCTTACCAAGAAACTCCAAACAATATTTTGTCATTTTATTTCCAGATCAAAAAGCCAGGGCTGCTCAAGTGTATTAGAAGCTAGAAGATCATCATCTTACAAAGTGCTTTGTGTTGTTCACTCCACCTTTAATGCTGAATGCGATATTGTCTAGCCTTTTTGTCACAGCCACCTCAGTATGACATTTGAAATGCATACTTAGCCATTATCTCCCACTTCCCACGGGTGAAACTCATAAGCTTAGATCAAAAGGTCTTTGTAGATACTGAACTGACCCACTAAAAGCATTTGTTTTTCTTTCTATCTTTTTTATCTTATGGGAAAAAAAGTAAAGAAATGGGCTTAGCGTCCATGTTGGCCAAATGGAAAGTGAGCGTGTGCAGCAAGCACAAGTAGTGTGTCAACCTGGCTAAATATTGTCTTTTTCTCTGGTATCAATGAAGTATCTGAAGCAGAGGCAAAAGTGTGCAAAACCAGATGAAGAAAAAACTGTGGCTTAACATGCACATCAACAGGGCATGTGGCAAGAGGAGGTTTTCTGTCAATTACAGATGGAGAGAGATAAAGGGAGTGCATTTGTTTGAGGTTTGAATAATACTGCTTATAAATCTGGTTCCTCCACCTGCATCAGTGAAAAACAGCAGTAGCAACAACAAAAACATTCCATTCAGATAGTAGGCCATTTCCAACACAAGCAACGTATTAGTACACCTCCTCTATTTCCAGTGTCCTCTAGTATATGAAGCCCTGAGGTTCGAGCAGGAGATAGTTCTTCAGGATCTTTGGAATGGGTAACTGAGGAAGGAGAATGTGGCACTTTTTCCGGCAGTGGTTCCGTAATGCTGACCGGCAGAGATGCTGGAGACTGCGTGCTGTGTTCTCCAGAGCAAACAAGGAAGTATAAAATGTTTGGTGCATCTGTGGGAACGACATGACATTATAGCTTGCTGAAACATCCTACGACAGAAGTAATAAAGGTGTTGCTAATTACCCTGATAGATTAGTTTACTATGTTGGTGCTGCCTCATAGAGAAAGTGATTATTAACTCTACTACTGAGGGCCTGCTACAGAGGCCATTAACAGGACATGGACAATCATTCACAGACCTCATAGGCTTCCTCTGGAATGTTCTCCATCCATTTGTATGTGACAGGCACTACATCGTAGGAGTTGAACATGATTTCCACAGTTTTAGGAGCTGATGCACAAGAAGCCAGCACCTTTGGTGTAAATAAACAAAATATTAAAATGCTGTTGACACTTGTTTTAAATATATCTAAGAAATCTTGTAATATGTTATGGATATTCTATTTCATTTATGTCCAGTAACAGTGGCTTGTCTAGGCTGAGGGCTGAGGATTTGTGATCTGAAAGTCACCAGTCACCACTTCCAAAATTAGGTAAGATATGAGAACTATCCAACTGTAAAGAGACTCAGAGTGACCACATTAGACACTTTCAATGAAGCCATTTCTTGGTAGTGTAACATTTATGGTATTATTTTTTGTTTAAATTAGTGACTAAAAATCATTCAGTTATGACCAGCCTACCTTGAGCAATGCCCCAGGCCACACTTTAATAGAGCCATGGTTGAGCAGAGTCTGGACCACGATATGTGGCTTGCACCGTGGGCGCACCTCAGCGGTCTGCAGCGCATTGGACAGGGGAGTGCATCCGTTGTAGTCCAGGGCGTTGACCTCTGCCCCACGCTCAATGAGCAGCTCCACCAAGCAGCTCTGTGCATTCCGGGCAGCCTTGTGCAGGGGACCACGCCGCTCCTTGTCCACTTTGTTGACATTCGCTCTGTTGTCAAGTAACAGTCGGCACACCTGGACGTAGTTCTCCTCTTGTTCGTCCCCACTGTCACAATGGGCATCACCACAGGCTGCACTGAGAGGTGTCTCCCCCCAGGTGTTCTGATGATTCACCTGGGCACCATAGCGCAGGTAGAGCTGAACGTGATGTTGCAGGCCATGCCTAGCTGCCACATGCAGGGGAATCTCATCCTCGTCCTCGCTGAGGATATTGACCTTGGCGCCATAGCGTATCAGGAGTTTGGCACAGCTACAAGGGACAACAGTTACTTTAGCATAACCTTTTATCATTGGTCACAAGAACGTGTCTACAGTCTACAGGTAGGTTGAAGATGCTGAAGATGTTAAAGATTTACAATTGTAGAAGCAAGCTGATTTTTTGACAATAGAAAGTTGATTTATTATGTGGAGAGGAGGCAGGGCAAATGTTATGAACACAAAGCACATGTAGTGCCTAGGTCTTTAACTGTTGCCAAGTCATCCCCACTCTGCTGTATTTATCACAATGCTTACTGTGCTACTAGACTACTTCCAGCAGTCCAACAGAGATGGACTGAACATCCATCCACTTCAGAGTCTGAACATCTGCTCTAACATGATCTGGTACATTTAAAACATTTTCTTTCTAAGGCCCTGTCCACACAAAGCCGTAAACGGACATATCCGCACAAATATTTGTCTTAAAACACCTCTCGTCCACACGAAGCGGGTGAAAACGCATCTGTAAAGCGTTCCAGAGTGGACACATTTGAAAATACCGGTTAGGCGTTTTCGTGTGGATTGCATGGTGGATTGCGTCATCGCCCATCAACGCGTCATCCTCCGTCTTAAAGCGTATGTTCAAAGATTAATCACAACAACAATGGCACTGTACATGTTCCGCATGACTTGTACGTGAATGCGCGCTATAAGTACTTCCTGTGCAGAAGCGTTTACAGTCGTTTTCGTGAAGACGCAGATACATTCTGAGCTGGTTCCATCTTTACGCAAATTGTTTTGAAAATTATCGCCGTTTACGGCTTTGTGTGGACATAGCCTAAATGTCATGACCAAATATTTGTTCAGAAAAATACATTTGCAACAGGCACCTGCATTTAAGAAACCACTGACTTCTCCACGTGCACATTTTTTCATCTGAAGATTACCGTATATTCTCTAATGTAAGCTGTGTCTTTAGCTAAATGATTCAATATTACCAAAGCAGTGGGTCGAACAGTTACCGCAGTGACTGTGCATTTTTACAGAGGTGTAGCGGAGACAGGCCCTCCTCAGTGAGCTGGTTGGGGTTGGCCCCGTGCTCCAGCAGCAGCTCCGCACACTCAGTGCTGCTGTTGATGCAGGCCTCGTGCAGCGCAGTCCGGCCCCCAGCCATCAGGTTGGGCCTAGCGCCATGCTCCAGCATGTACTGCAGACACTCACTGTAGCCCTGAGCTGCCGCAATGCACAAGGGACTGGTGAGCTCTCGCTTGTACTCCAGAGACCATAGTCCTACAGGAAACACCAGGAAAGACCAAAGCACAAAACATACTATTTCAACAGACTGCCAACGTTTGAACCCTCGAGTTAAGTTGAATTGTGCCTATGATAGAAACATAATGGGCTCTCATTGTAACTATGGGAAAAATACTAAGACCGTCTACAGCCTCCGTATGAAGAAGTGATAGTCAGACTTGCCAGTGTTTGCCCATTGTCTTCAATTACTAGACAGATAATTAGAACTAATGTGTTTGCCCATTGTCTTCAATTAGCTCAGTGATTTGACCTTAGAAATTAAGAGATTTAGTTACACTTCACCCTCCAGCCTCACATTAAGTTTTTGTAGCAAAGCTAGCACACTAAACTGCTAACCATGTTTCATTTTACAGAGTAATCTGTGGAATAGCATTACACTTGTCTACATGCTTTGAAAATAATTTCTTCTTGTTTAGCATAATCATTTTCATATCTTTGTCACTAGTATTTTCACTTGTTTTTTTTTATAATTTCTCTGAAATCTCTGACCTTTTGACCTGTGAAACGAAAAAAAAAAACAATTAGTCACAAGCCACTTTGCTAGATTGTCGTCAAACTCCACTAACAACCTAACTGTACAGGATTTTACAATAAAACATTAAAAGTCAACTGGAGATGAGGTGAAATGTGGGCCTTGGTTAAGCTATTGGCGCCTCCTGTCAAAGGGAAAGACAGGCAGAGTAAGACATAGCAACAGCTGGTGTGGGGAAAGAATGTGCTGGTCTCTTGATGCCCATGATTGAGAGTAACGAAAGTGGCCACCAGAATCACCGTCTGGAATGCTGTGGCGATGTTTTGGGCCTGTAAATCTACCCTGAGAGCTACAGAGATTAAGAGTGAACTCCATTCCCCATTTGCTCAGATAAACAATAACAGAGGACAGGACTCAGTCAGACAGATCACAAGCTCAAGTGTTAAAAGTACATTGACTGGCAGTGTGTAAAATGTCTTTTAATAAGATTCTTTCAGAGAGTGAATAAAATATCACACACACATACAGGCTATATATATATATATATATATATATATATGGAAATATAAATAATATATAATTTCCATATAAAATGGAAAATAAAGAAAAAAGATTTATTTACACAATGATCACCAGTCATCTTGGTTTGTAGAGTAACTCAACTGATTATTTCCATATTATTATAATTTCAAATGCTGATTTTACAGCAGGTTCAAACTGGTTAACATATTTTAAAAGAACATGATATGCAAGAAGACATCTGCTTGAATGTCATCATAGAAAAGTAGCATTACCGGTAGCCGTAACACACAGGTGTATTACCTGACGGACCAAAGCAGGTTTCTGGCATTGGCTGCCACTTCAGCTCCTCACTGAGACTGTAAAACACATCAACGTCCACATAGCTCCTGTGCAGCACCCTGCCCAGCCCCACCAGGTCTCCCAGGGCCACAGCCTGGTACAGGCGAATGGAGCGGACCTCTGGCTCCTCCAAGCGATGCTCATCCCTCTCGGGTAGGTCTGGCCAGCGGTCCAGACGCACAGTAGGGCAAAGGTTCTCCAAGCGCAGAGTCCTCAGCATCTCCCCTCCTCACCTCTGAGCAGTCTGGCAGTATATATACACACGGCTGGCATGGCACTCACCAGCATGCACAGCCTTTTTTCTTTTTTTTTTTCCCCCCACTCCTCTTCTCTGTATCAGTTTACTATTGTCTACATCTATAAATAGGTTGAACTTTTGTTTTCCATAAGTAAATCCAATGATGACCTGTTCCATTTTTAGCACAGTCAATGAAATACTGGAGCAAACACCACCTAAGCCATCATAATCAGATAAGAAAAACATCAGGGGACACTTTCTTAAGCAATTTTTGGGTTTTAATAAAATGCATGCCAGTGGCTTGCTGCAGTAATATAAAGCCATACTATTTAATTAAATGCATAAAAACATGAGTTACCAAGATAGCTATATTTCAAATGATTGTTAAAGAAAAGATCATTATCAATGCTTAATAATAAAATCAAATAAACACTGTCTAACATGGTTTATTATTACTTGCATGGTTGAAAAACAGACAAGTGACTGTGTCCTCATGTGACCAGTAGTCCTTCAGTATGTTGAATAAGATAATACAAGATTCAGCACATCTATTTGCTTTGTTTTGATCTTCAGTTTAGTCTTAGGCACGTACAGTACCCTTTAATCCTTGGCAAATGCTGTACAAACATGTTACTAAGCTCTACACCCAAATGGGGGCTTCCAAAGGTTGGTCACCTTCAAGTAAATGTCCATCAACCAATATCTGTGGACAATTTATTATAAAGAAACATATACAGTGTATTGTACTTCTGTGGAAATTCAGTGATACTGTAGCCAATTGTAGTCACAGGGCTTTCTGATAGCTCACACCCCTTTGTCACTAAATAAAGAACTTTAGCATGCTAGTTAATACCTTTCATGATAACCTGCACATACTCAAATGCCTTTCGCAGAGGTTTAACTGCAGGCCAGTAGGTCTCACATGATACTGTCATGCAGCCATTGGGAACAGCAGCCAAAAGGATGAATGCAAATGGACAAAATGCAACAGTTATTTAGTGACAACAATGTGGTATCAAATTTAAGGCAACCTGGAAAACTGCTTTCTCTGAATGATATGCCCATGAGCAAGGAGTTACTGACCATACATTACATACAACACATTGCTATAATTCAATAACATTACAGTGTTACAAAAGTTACTGGAAATGTAATATGTTACAGTTACAAGTTACCCTATCTAAAATGTAATAGTTGTGTAACTATTTCAATCACTTTACTAAGTCTTGCATTTCAATTACTTTAGTAATGTAACTAATTACATTTGATTACTTTCCACATTTTTAACGAATTGTATCAATTTTCAACAATTTCCAGTTATTAAAAACTGGTGGGGTTACCATTGCTCAACATTAACTGCTGTCATAATCCTTTTAAACACCCTAGAATTCAATACCTCAACACCTTGTTAATCACAGAATTTTTCAATTCTTTGAATCTAAGTCAAACATTTGACATTCAATATTTGGTGAACTAAGTTGTCTATTTCGTGTGGGATTCATGGTGCATATCTGGACCTGCTCATTACAGCTCATTTTTTCCCTTCCTGCAATGGGCTAGGCCTACACTGAGTTTCTATCTGGCATTGCAGTCATCCTTGCAACTGCAGACTGCTTGTAAGCTGTAGCTCCAGCAGCAAGTGGGTGGAGTTTCCAATTCAAACATGATGACAAATGTAGATATTCAGATGCAACTCAAAACATAATCCTGAATTTTTACTTAGAGTAACTGCAATTTAATTACAGTATTTCAACGTAATATAACTGATTACTGTTACTTTAATTTTGTAATTAAATTATGTAATTTTGTAACATGTAACGTGTTACTCCACAACACTGTGTATAATATGTTGACTGTCATGGTAACAAACCTCAGAACGACATGCCTAAATGATTTCATTATATTCTGAAAAACAGCCACACTCTCTTGCAGTTTCCAAAACAAATGGCAAGTCATATTGAATGCTAAATTTGTAGTTTAACCTTTACCACTCCCAGGTCTAGATCAAATTCGGAGAGACATTTAATTGCTAAAGGGACCCACCACGTTTTTCTGCAGTCCAGCGCAGTTCATCGCTCTGAAACACTAGAATTTTGTTGAGCTCTTCTCGGGCTGGGAGGTTATCTTGCAGACCTCTCCAGAATTGATGGAGCAGCTCCTCGATTACAGGGGGGCAAAGGAAGTCTCTCCCTGGAACTTTCCCCCTGAAGCCCTCTCTGGTAGGGACCTGGTTGCTATTGGTGACACTGGAGTGTCTGACTCTGTCAACTCCTTCATGGTATGGGGTCGGCTGGCTTAAGATGCATGAGGCTCTGCTAACTGAAAACATAGCTTGATGGTGTAAGTCACCTTAAATATTAGTCTCGTAGGTAGCCTACTACATGATATTTCCTCCAGTCTGTCTATTTAAACCCCTCTGTTTGTTTGTAATGTTGTATTTATAGTCAGACTGCCACGTGTTATAGGTGGACTGGGCACTGGGATAACAGAAAAATCCAGATCATAACGGTGGTTCTTCCATCACCTCAGTTTCTAACCAGTCAGTCGTTAAGGGCTCTGAAAGTCTGGCGCTTGCTTGACAGATCAGATGTTTTCACAAGGTCAAACACGTTTACCATGATATCATCTAAAGACAGGAATAGCATACTATGCACCTATGCTAAATCACAAATGGAGGGTCTTGGCCAAACAGCTGCCCTGGATTCTATGGCTGACTTCCAACAGATTGTTGACATGTTATTTCTCTACCACAAGTGCTGTTTGTGGAGGAATGTGCACAAAGTGCTTCACTGTACCAAAAGTGGTATCAGTGAAAGTTAAGAATTTCTTTCAATAGGACTCAACATGACTAAGTAACAGGAGTAACTAAAACTGATAAAAGCATTGATTATTGTTCAGGGTGACACATGAAATACCTCCGTGACTGATTATTTGTCTCTCCCCAAGGGTATGATCTATACAGGTTCTTCCAAACCCATGTTTAAAAACAGAGCCTGGTAGCATGGCTGCAGCCAGACAAATATCTTGGCCCAGTCTCTTAATCAGTCACCTTGGCCTGACCTGCAGGGGATGCACACCCAAACCCTATGCACACAGCATACAGTAAATCTGTCCAATATCCCAGAACACTTGCAGTGCAACCACATACAATCGTTGGAATGCAGAGGAGAAATTTCCAAATTCAAGCTATTTTAAACTGCAGTTTGATGCCATTTACACATTTTCACCTCACTAGCACTACATTCAGGGGATCTTTTGGGTGTCTGATCCAACTGCATATTTTTCCAAATAAAACCCAAAGGCAATTAATTTGTCAAATAATGCAACATTTTTAACAAGTCAGCTTTAAAAGTCACTTTAATGGCTAAATGGCTTATTACAAGGTTAATGGACGTTCTCCTGACACCTTGTATCGTTTCCTGGCATTTAACAGTGAAAATGGTCTGTCTTCTATTCTTTCCTTTGCTAATAAATACACATGGTTTGGTGAGAATGTACATCATGGTTGCAATTTCTTTCTTAAATCAACTAGGGGAACTCGAGGTTACAATTAATAACAGCTGCTTAATGTATATGGCAAAAAAGGGTATCACTGAATTCCTAGTTAGTTTCAGGACTTACTTTGCTTTAACTGTTAACAAACCATCTCTGACAACTGAACTGATAAAAAGGTTGCTGCCCTTCGACACAAGGTGAATTGTCCGTTAGACTCGGGACACTGCCTCAGTCAGCTGAAAAATGTTGGTAACATGCCCAGAAACAATCCCTTTCCAAAACCTGTTTTTGTCCTCAATGATTTATACACAATCTGTGACAGATACATGCCATAGAAAACTTGCAAATAAAAATGATAATTCTGTTTTTTATAGCTCTAAAATTGTTGATGGGTAGGAGTGAACATTCTATTGTTTTTATGTATAGTTATGCATTACCATTTCATATTATCACAATTGTTTTATAGAAATATAAACCACGATATCTGAACCACGCAATGTAGACTTATACACTGAAATGCCTCAGATTACAGTGGTATCAATGTTGTCTTTTTTCTTCAAGTGTGATGAAACTTGTGGGAGGAAGCATGAAAACTGTGCCAGGGGAAGTAAGATATGATCAATTTGTCAGGAGATTGACCTCTACGAGGCATAACTGAGTCCCAGGCGCAGGTAATTTACAAAGACAACTAATTTATTAACAGAAACACAGACAAAATAAGGAAATAAACTTACAAAGCTGGCCAGAATCAAAGACTGAGCAAAACATGAGTGAACACAAGACACCACCTGACATGAGACAATGAACCAACAAGGACTGAACAAACACAGGGGTTTAAATAGAGGTGATTAAAAGCGGTGAGGAACAAGACACAGGTGTTACAAGGCAGGGCTAACTAATGATACAATAATCACAAGACAAGACAGAGTGCAGGTGAGGGATGGAACCAGGGAACTGGTTGACACAGGAGGGAAGACAGAATCACATGACCACATCAGGAAGAGAACAGGGGAAGACCAGAGCCCGTCTACGGGGAGCAGGTCCACTCTCTATTAACTCCGTTGAACCGGATTTTGCATGCAATCTGTTGATATTCCGCTAGTTTTGCTGTTGAGCAAGTGAAAAGTGAATTGTGGTCTATGGAGCTAAGCGGCTAAAACTCGTTGTCACAGTTGACAACTTAATTTCTTAATATACGTTGTGGTAGTAGCTACCTGAGTATATATTTTCCACTAGAAATGAAATAAAAAGTCACTCATGTCCTTTCTGCTTTTCATAGGATGGGCCGGTTTCCGTGTAACATGCTAGCATTTAGCTCATGGATGCTGGTTGGTAAGCGAGAAATCGCGACTGATTACGACCGTCATGAGCTGAACCAGGCACCAGCTGCCGACTGTCACAGAGGCAGAAAGTAGCGATTGCTGTAAAGTCGTTCGCTTTTGTGTCACGTGACATGTAAACTTTAAAAGGGTTTTTAGGAACAACAATACATATTAAAAATTGTATTGGTCAACTAATTGTCAAGTCAAGTTATCCTGCATCGCATGCATTAATGCAATTTTAGGAGAAAAAATTATATAAAGAGAAATGTGGTATTGGGGGGTGCAGCTCCATTGCCACCCATTCATTCATCACTTGCTTGGGAGCTCTTTCTTGTTGCAGTACCACCCGGAAGGATTCTGAGAGTGAACATTCTCCCCATATTGAAAATTCTGTCAATACCAAGAATGCCAAGAACGTACTTGCAAGTTTAAACATGTGAAGTCAAGAACAGGAGTGCAAACTTACATGAATAGCCGTGATGGTTAAGCTTGTTGCAGGAAATAAAATTGTTGATCCAAACAATTTAACAGTCACCATTTCTTGTCTCATTTTACAAAATAGGCTACACAGCCATAAATTCCAAACTTATTAGTTTAAAACATAAATTGTTATCGTTGCGTTAGCTCCATTTTTATTTTTTTGATTCATGTTCTGTTTGGATGCAGAAATGCATTGTGGAGCGGAATGGTCCATAAGATAACAGAAGTCAGCATCCAATGCATTCTTGATAAAATGGCTGAATCAAGAAAACATCCAGGTGCGTTCTTGAGTTTATGCGAACTTGTGAATTGGAACAGTACTTCGACTGTGTTTTATGACGTTTCACAAGTTCAGGAGAAAACAAGAACACAAAAGAACAGATATTGACAAACGGCTATAGACACCAGGAACTGAAACAGGAAGGATACAAGGCTAACACAACTGAACTAAAACACAAAACAGCCAAAACCCTGACACAATTAAAAAATGTTTTTCATGAACAAACCAGATTCCAAAAAAGATGGGACACTATTCAAATCGTGAATAAAAACTGAATGCAATGATGTGGAGACTTCTAATATTTTATTCAGAATAGAACATATATCACGGAACAAAAGTTTAGAGGGAGCTCGTGAGAGAGAAAAACAGAATGTTGCTTAGCCCCTCTTTAAAAGCCGAATTGATTTTAAAATACTTCTCCTAACATAATGGCCTTGCTCCAGCATACAGTATATTAAAGACTTACTTGTTCCATGCCACCCTGATCATCTCCAACTCATCTCCTCTCTGATTTTCCATGCCATTACCACCCTGCCGTGAGTCATCACTGCCTTCTACTGCCTGAGCCTGCACCTCTTGCCTCCTGGGTTCTCCTGGGACCTTCTTCCAACGTGATCCGACGGCACTCCTGAATGGTCCTCAACCCACTCCACTGTCCATGCCACTGCCTCCCTGCTGAGGGTCACCCCTGCCTTCCAATGCCTGATCCTGCATCTCTGGTTTCTGGGGCGGTCTTCAGCTTCACAGATGACCCTGACATGATTGATACAGCCTCCAACTGGCCCCTGGCTTGACTGTGCCTAATGACATGGGACAATATCCTGGGATTCTAATGGGACTCCTATATTACTTTATTTACCAAAATGTTCTTGTAATGTGTATCTAATGGAATAATAGTGGACTACTCACCATCTGAGAGACTGAAAACCTGCCCTAAGCAGTTGGGCTAGCCCCTTGAGCTGTCAGAACTGCCCAAGGTTTCTTCCTCTACCATAACAAGTAAAAACAAAAAAACGCTGCAAGGGAGTTTTTCCTTGCCCCTGTTGCTCATTGGGCCTCTTGTGTGAAGCGCTTTGTGACATGCCTTTTGTAAAAATGCGCTATATAAATAAAATTGAATTGAATTGGTGTTGTAATCTGAGTAATTAATCACGAACCAATAGGCTGACAATCAATTGCTTTTATTGGAAGTGGAGGGGAACAGGGTGTGATGGGAAGGTGCAGTTGTTCAACTAGGCGTAGACTCATGAAGTGTCCTGCAGAACCCAAATCAATTAGTGCAGAGACAGCAACTTGTCTAGAATTCCAGGAAATCGTCACAGGTGGTAGAAGTTGTTTAACAGAAACTTGAGGACATACAAACATATATATATATATATTTATGCATTTAGCAGACGCTTTTATCCAAAGCGACTTACAAAAAGAGGATAACAATCAAGCTACATAGCAGAAACCTTAAAGAGCATAGTGCTAGGGAATAGTGCTTCAGTTCAATTTACTGCTAGGATAGAAGATGTTCTTTAAGAGCTTTTTGAAGGCCTCCAGAGATGGCCCTGTTCTGATTGTTTTTGGTAGGTCATTCCACCAGCGTGGGATGACACATGAGAAGAGTCTGAATTGCCTTGGGCAAGGTGCCGGGACTGCCAGTCGAAAGTCATTGGAGGACCGGAGTTGTCGGGGGGTAGCCTGAGCCTTTATGAGAGCGCTTAGATAAAAAGGGGCAGACCCTCTAAGCACTTTGTAAGTCAGCATCAGTGATTTGAATTTGATGCGAGCCGCCAGAGGCAACCAGTAGAGCTTGATTAGAAGAGGGGTGACATGCGTCCTCTTCGGCTGATTGAGGATGAGACGTGCCACAGCATTTTGGATCATCTGAAGTGGCTTGACGGCACAGGCAGGAAGTCCTGCCAGAAGGGCATTGCAGTAGTCAAGGCGTGAGAGGACCATAGTTTGAACCAGCAATTGGGAGGCTTGTTGAGTTAGGTATGGTCTGATCTTTTTGATATTGAATAGTGCAAAGCGGCAGGCCCGGGCAACAGAGGCAACATGGTCATTAAAGGTTAGCTGGTCATCAATCATAACACCTAGGTTCCTGGCTACCCGTGAGGGAGCAAGAGACAAGGAGCCAGAGTTGATACAGATGTTGTGGTGAATAGTTGGTTTAGCTGGGAGGACCAGCAGTTCGGTTTTTGAGAGGTTCAGCTGGAGATGATGGTCTTGCATCCATGCAGAGATGTCAGAGAGGCAATCTGAGATTCGCGTTGGGATGGTTGGGTCATCGGGTGAGAATGACAGATAGAGCTGGGTATCATCGGCATAGCAGTGGTAAGAGAAGCCGTGCTGGCGGATGATTTGGCCCAAAGAAGTGGTATAGATGGAGAAAAGAAGGGGGCCCAACACAGATCCTTAGGGCACTCCAGTAGCAAGGTTGTAAGGCGCAGACGTGTGTCCTAGCCAGGATAATTTGAACAGTCGCCCAGTGAGGTAGGATTTGAACCAGCAGTATGCATCACCCTTGATGACCATGTTTGACAGTATAGATAATAGAATACTCTGGTTTACCGTATCAAACGCAGGTCAAGCAGGATGAGTACAGATGACCTTGATTCCGCTCTGGCTTCTTTTAAGGCTTCAACCACAGATAGTAGAGCTGTTTCAGTGGAGTGGCCACTCTTAAATCCAGATTGGTTGTGGTCGAGTAGATTCTGTTGGCTCAAGAATTTGGAAACCTGTTTGAATACTGCCCTTTCAATAGTTTTAGCAAGGAACGGAAGGAGAGAGACCGGCCTGTTGTTTCCCTGAACACGTAGCTGGTCTTCGGGTTTAGCTGGTCGACTTTGGCAAGAGTTCTTGAAGTGTCCCGCTTTGCCACAGTATAGACACAAATGTTCCTTGAGACGGTGCCGCCTCTCAAGAAGGGATAAGCGTGTGCCTCCTATTTGCATTGGCTCTTCAATGGAGAGGCTGGAGTATCCATGCTGCATGATGGGGAGATTTCTTGAAGAGCAGAATAGTTTCTCCCTCGGACGTTTCGCTCAGCTTGTCGTTCCCGTATATGATGGTCCAGCTGAACGGCCAAGGAAATCAGATCTTCCAGTTCTGGGCCCCAGTCCCGGTTCACCAGTTGTGTTAATGATGTCACTAAGGCCTTGATAAAATGTTGAGATCAGTGCAGAGCTTCCCCATCCACTATCAGCAGCTAGTGTTTAAAAGTCTATAGCAAAATCAGGAACTGACCTTCGACCCTGTCTGAGGGTCAACAAAAGCTTTGCAGCATGCTGCTGACTGGTTGGGTGGTCAAACACCTATTCAGTTGTTTGATGAAAGTACTCCTGTCAGAACACGTGTGGTCCTGTTTGTTCCAAATAGCAGTGCCCCACTCAAGAGCTCTTCCCGTGAGACAGCTAATGATGAAGGCCACTTTGGCTTCCTCGGAAGTGAACTGTAAGGGTTGAAACTGAAAATTCCGAGAGCATTGCACAAGGAATCCTTTGCAAGCTCTCGGGTTGCCATCATATGGCTGGGGAGGTTTAAGCCACAGTTCAGTATCTTGGTTGGCTAATGGGAGTGCTGTTGGTGGAGGTGCTGCAGGAGGTGCTGATACCGATGCAGAAAGGCTAACGACATGGGACCGTAGCTCCTTGAAGCATTCCATTAGGTTGGCGATAGCCGTCCGAACTGGGCGCAAATGGAGGGCCCAACCAGAAGTGGACCAGGCTGTCAGCAGGCTACAGCACAGAGAGATCACAGGGAGAGTGCAGGTCAGCCGGGCTGGGGTAGGCGCTAGGGAACCAGTTATCTTCTGGTCAAAAGCGTCAAGGGAGCAGAGAAAGGCTTTGATCTTGGAAGAGGTTGCCCGAGGGGAACAAGATCAGTACCTCATCAAAGCTGTGTCCCTGGGAAAGCAAGGGGCGTGGACCCGGTGGGAGGACATCATCTGCAGGGTTGGGCATCTGGCATGCCCCACAGGCACGGCTCAGCTTCATGATTAGAGCAGCATACGACACTCTGCTGTGCCCTCAAAACTTCTTCACATGGTTTGGGAGTGAGGACAAATGCCCGCTGTGTGGAAGCGAGAAAGCGGGCCTCCAACATATCCTGGCATCATGCCGAGTGGCACTGTAACAGGGACGGCTCAGGTGGAGGCACAACCAAGTGCTCAGGAAGCTGGCGGAGCACTTGGAGGTGAGAAGAACCAATGCTAACTCCTCAGCAGGCAGCCAAACTCCTAGCATCTCCTTCGTGCAAGCAGGAGAGATCCAGCAAATACCGCAAGGCAATCAGGCAAGATCCTTGCTAACCCCTGGAAAGGCGAGGGAGATGCGCATCAACCTGGACAGACAACTCAGCTTCCCAAGTGAGATTGTGCAGTCAACCCTTAGGCCAGACATTGTGATGTGGTCCGTGGGAAGAAGGAATATCAGCAGCACACGAGTTCAAGCGGCTTAACCCCCTAGGCGCTACGGTTGACTTAAGTCGACCAGACGCCGCTCTGAATACAACGGTTAAAATTGGGCATCACATTTTGTTCTAACTCCCCTTCACTGGTTGCCAGACATGTCATACGACACTCCCGACTCATAAGTATATCATGATTGTTTATAAAATAGTCGAGCAATTGCGCTTTGAATTAGTGCGAAAAAATACCGGAGCTAATGTGCGCGTGAGCCATTTGATTACAGCGGTATTGTGAACATCAACAAGTCTTTGCGTTAGATTATCGTCTAATGGCATCTAAAAAGTTTACCTGAATTGTAGTGTTGGGTCTTCTGTTCGCAGACCCTGATTCTGAAGGGGAATATCAGCCCTAAGAAGATGATGATGATTTGTTTAGTGACCACGCTTCAGATGCGTCCCTGCCTAGCAATGGCGCAGCTGGACAAAGTGAGAGTGTAGCCCTACATCAAGCACAAACTTTAGATCCTTTGCCCAATGTCTGTGGTGGGAACAATGTTTCACGGGGTCAGAGTGATCATCAGGAAGTTAGCAGGAGTGTTATTGGTGCGGGGAACGAGGCTGGAAGTAGCGGAGTTCAGTCTTTTTACCGCGGTAGCCATGTAGCTCCTTTGTATTCCGACCGTATGTTTGAGGCACTGAATCATGTAGCCACTTTGTCTTCCGACCGTAACCGCGGAGACAGTAACGTGGTGGAGCCTTTGTCTTGTGCCAATGGGGTTAGGCGAGGTCGAAGTGTTCATAGGAGATCTAGGGCACAACGTAGAGGCAGGTTGGGGAGCAATGAAAATGAGAGAAGGCAGAGCCATGCTAATTCTCTCCACTTGGCACGCGCTCGTGGCAGATCTGCACGTTCTGTTTGCAGCAGAAGCGGTGTAGCACGGGCAGAGGGGCTAATATGGCAAGCCAACGGTGCCAAAAACACTAATATACATAGCCTATCTAGGCAAGATTATGGAAATGCAGGCTTTGAGTAGGAGTATCAAAATTGGCTCACGCCCTTTGATCAGCCAATAGGATATGTGGGGAAAAGAGAACTATCCAGTGCCAATTTGCCCCTAGATGTTCTGTCACTCTTTCTCTCTGATGATTTCTGGAATGCGATTACAATTGAGACAGTTGTCTTCATTGAGAGACATGCCACAGAGGCTCACTGAGTGCCACTTCATCTACAGGGCTGATGATCACCCAGATTGTGTTGTCTGTTCTGATCAGACCCACCCTAAAGGCCGCCGTCAGACAAAATACAGATGTAGACAGTGTGCGGTGGGTCTTTGTGTTGTGCCTTGCAATGAGAGGTACCCCATGAAACGTTACAAGAAGTGTAACCTGGAACGAATAGGGATTCATCATCTCTGGCTTTTACCTACTACATAAATTTGTTTCTTTCTGCCATTAATTAGTAATGATTTACACAGTTGATTTACAAAATTTACTATTTCCCTGACCTTTTAGTATTGTACAATATGTGTTCTTTTTGTGTGTTCATGTCATTTTTGTGTGTGTGTTTGTCAGCTCAAAAAAAGAAAACCCAATCAAAAAACAAAAACAACAAAAAGAAAACATTGTCTTGTTTCATCTCACTCATGATCTGTGCCTTGCCGCGGCGAGTGAGGTTTCAAACTAACTGGTCTTGTCTACTTGTATTTGTGTGTCATAAGAAAGAATATATATGTGCCCCATACATGGAATCTGAGTGGTAAATGGAAAGTCTCCAGCCTACTGCTAAATGCATTTGGTTTGTTTCTGTCATTTATTATAAATTATTTCCACAGTTGTTTACTATTTACTATTTACCTGAGCATTCAGTATTGTGCAGTATAGCATACACAAGGTGTGAGGCATTTTGGTGGGGAAGAAATACTGCATTTTACCATTCAAACTTTGAAATTTCAGGAAAATTCGATAATCCAAGATGGCCGTCTATGTATGACGTCATGGTGACGTCATTACTTACCAGTTAGATGGGGAGATTTAATCCCTAAATAGTAATATTTCTCTAATTTACAGAAGGTCTCTATCTCTTATCACTTTTAAAGGTGTCATCTCATCGTTTTTTCGTTGATTTTGCGGTGCTCCGTAGTACTAATGAACTCCCTGAGAGCCGGTTTTAGATGAAAACATGCTTTGCTGCGTCTGTTTCATGCTGTTTTAGTTCATTTGGGGAGGTGGGAGGGGACGAACGACAGGATTTTGCATCTTAACATGAATATGCATGATATGCTAATCTGCTCGCTTCTGATTGGCTAAGTACACTGTGACGCTACCTCCAGTTCGTCACAGAGGATTCCTCTGCTCCAATTTACAATGCGAGACTCGCAGCTAGTCGAGAATTGAGGCACTTCAATATGTCTTCGGAGATACAGCCTTATGTTTATGATCCTGAATCCGAGGAAGAAGAAGAAGAGGTAGCACAAGAACCGCTTCCTGATCGTTTGTCAATGAACGTTTCAGAATGGTAATGTTTTCATGTCAACTCACATTTTCTTCTAAAAGAGGTGGACGTTTGTAACGATTCTTATCATTCTGTCAAGTTATAATAAACACTTGGAAACGTTCAGAAACATAGACTTGTTTCTTTACTCTTTCGACAGTCTTTGCAACCTTCCAGGTAGATATTTTGCTTCACAACAAAGGGTTAGCACCCTGCTAAAGCAATTTAGCCACTGACGTTGCTTGCTAATCCTATGCTAGTATTGCTAAATCGTTCGACCGGACCTAACTGTTGTATAACGATCAAAGACTATTTTGATCATAACAATGATCTAAACAAAAATACCTACATATTATATTCTGCTAGGTGCACTTGCGGGAATTGCGCCACAATGCCCACAGAAGCAGAGAATGTGTGCTGCAAGGAGACTCCCCCGGTAATGAGAACTAGATCTAGCATAACTTTCGTTGATAGGAGTTTGTTGACAAAGGTTTTCATATTGTTTATATTCACGTGTGCCACACATTAACATGTATGCTGCAAGGAGACTTCTCCGGTAATTAGAAATATGGTGTTGCTTTGGTTGAATCAAATTTGTTGGTAAAGGTTGCTCATGTTGTTTACATTCACGTGTGATCGCTCAGGTGGTCAGAAGAATGAACGATTCCGATACCCCCGTTGCCTGCATGACCCTTCACCCAGGATTAGAACCAGTCTGCCTTAACATATACTCTCTTCAAAATGCAAACAACATTTATAGAGCTGACTATGGCCCCCTGCGAGACAGAGGATATGAAAGGTAACATAAACCAGCTTTAGCCTAAGGGGGGCGGGGGGGTGCTCCTAACGCCAACATACAAACCAGGTCTGCTGTGCGGGGGGGGGGGGGGGGGGGGGGGGGTGCTGTGCTCCTAACGCCAATATACAAACCAGGTCTTTTCCCCTGTGCTTGAGGGGAGGGGAGGGGGTGCTCCTAACGCCAAATATACAAACCAGGTCCTTTTTCATCAAAACTTTTATTTATACACCAACACACTATTTACACACATTCTTATTTACACACTGTTTACATAAATTATTTTATTTACACACAGTAGCACAAAAATTAACATCCAAACTATATACATAATTTACAATGTGCTCTTTCTGCCAGGCAATGCAGACATCTGGCCTACAGATCCTTCGTGAGCTGGTGCTGGGGCTATCTAGGGAGAAAGGTTAGAGTGGTCATTCCGGCTTGTGTGGTCCAACGGATCCACAGAGAGTTCCCGGACACAGAGGGCCAATATGTTGGCTTTAGGGCGGCCCTTGCCTAAAGCGTGATCTATACGCAGCCACAGCTTCAGTCAATGGAGGGTGATCAAATGCTGAGGCCAGATCATCAGGCACAGGGATTTTTTGGAGCTCCGCCAAGTAAGGCTCAGGGTTGGGGACTACTTCCTCAAACACCTTAGCAATCAGGTTGTTGATGTAGCCTGGAGGACAATGTAAATATGTATGTAATTTCACCTCAATTTGAAAATGTTCATAGCAATAAATGGTTTGTGTTCAAGTTACTTACAGTATGTTGGTGGTGATTTCACTGGCTTCACAGTATGTTGTCCCTTTTTGGCTTTTGGGAAGTGTAATCTGTACCTCAGTTTCCCTGAGGTTGTCCTTGCCTGAGTGCGGCCAGCGTTTTCGTTGAAGTGCATTGCTGCCAGATATAGTCTGAAAAACAAAATGGGTTGTAATGACAAATCACTATCCTACCAAAATTGGTCACATCCAAACCAACATGATACTAGTAACTGATCAGTGCAGAAGATTACATTTTATCAATTGTAGCCATTCCTTGTTAAATCACAGTGACGTTACTTTTCACATGGTGGTAAATGTAGATGTGACAAAACATACCTGCACAACATCCCAATGAAAGGGAAAACCACATTTTTAGGTGTGAAGCGCAAGATAACACTGTGAAATGCCTCCAGTGTTGAGGTCTGGTACCGGGAGCTTAGCCTCTCTACATCACCGAGGACCCTCTTACTTGTGAGTATCTTCTCCACTTTGTAGAGGGCTTTTGAACCTAGAGACATGAAGCATAATGTAACTAAGGAGTAAAAACTTGTGTTTTCACAAAACATTGACATACAATTGACCACTACACACCTGGTTGAAGCCACTTCTTGCGATCTCTGGTCTGGCGGATTGGATGTTGGCATTTTGGGAAGAGGGGGTTGTCATGGCTATGTTTATCCTGCATATGGTTCAACACAGATGTCCATTTGGCGACTTTCTCTGGCCCTGAGGATGAGGATGTCGCACACCAATACACGTGGTTACTGATTCCACGCTGCCACTTCTTGACCACCTCACAGTCCTTCTCTTTAGCCACTTTTCCCAGTTTCTTAGATAGACCTGGTGATCACAAAAGGGGTTGACTTTCTGTGATGGAAAAATGTGATGCATATGCATCTACACATTCAACCCTAATATTGGTACAGGGATATTGTTATTGCAATGCACTGTTGAAATTCTATGTTGAACCAAAGTAAGACACTAACCTTTTTCCAAATGCCAGACATCATAGTAGTGAGTAATCTTTTGCTCACGGAGATATTTCTGAATCTGGGGATGGCGGTCTGTCACAATGTAATCGAGAGCCACACCCTTGGACTCCAAAAGATGTAGGCTTCTTTTGAGTCCCTCTTTCTCCATGTTGTGGCTCCCTCCAACCTCATTGCTCTGTAAACAAAACACAAAGGGCATACAAGTTGTAGGAGTTTGTGAAAGTCAAGTTTTGATGTATGTACAGTTATAGTGGACTGGTTTTCGTCTGTGAGGGTGAAAGAAAACAGATACGCTGATATGCTGTGCACTGTGTAACATTGATAACTATTTATCTTACATCTGTGAATCCACTCACCTGGACTAGCTGAATGTCAATGATGCTGTTGGTCTCCAAATTCATCAGACTGTAACTGCCGTATTTTGCACTGTGGCCTGCAAATAGAAAATGGTGTTATTAGAACTAGGTCATATTACTTTTTAATTTTTTTTGTCACTATAGCTATCGCTATAGTATAAAGGAAGTTTACTGACCTGGTGAATCAGCTCGCATGTCCCCTCCAATCTTGACTTTTCTCTGACTCAGGAACTGCAATTCTGCCTCTTGATCTTGTTGCCATTTGTGAATCACAGCTGTTTCCAGATAACTACTTGCATGCCTACGGAATGCTGAGTAGCTGATGTTTTGCAGATGCATTGCTTGAAATAACTGCAATTTAAAAAGTATTCATGAGTACATTGTAAAGCATCAGTGTGAATTGTTCAGGTGAGAAAATTCAAATGAAAATTAGATGTGGTCAGACGGGAGAGGAGTGACTAGGGCCAGGTAAAGTTGAGAAAGTGGGGGAGAGGTGTTAAGAGCCCTACATCTACAGTTAGCGGTCAATCAGCATGAGGGCCATTTCCTCATTATCCACCAGAGCTGGCATTAAACCAGGAACTATAATGTACAAACATGCCAAATATTGCTCAATCTAATTGGAGAGTAAGATTTGGGTAAAGTGTGCAGTGTACTATACCTTTTGTACTTGAAAATATGAAGAGCCGGTGAAATATATGGAAGCAGACAGTTGTATGTTGCCTACAGACGTGCTCCCAATCACTGGCTGGCTCTTCCATTGCTTTGAAAACTTGCAGTGATGGCATTTTTGGTCGACAGACAAAAATGTTCCTCGTCTGTAGGTCCTCACATCCGACACCCGACTGCAGACTGGACATGTTTCAAAAAGTTCCATAAGGTTCTTCTCAAATACAATGTACTTGGAGTCTTTGTATCCAGTTGAGGCTGTATCACTATGAGACAAAGGCCATAAAAGACATCCACAATGTTAGTTTAACAAGCAAAACAATAACAAAAATATTTTAGATTAAATTATAGCCCAAAACACATACGTTGGCTGTGATGCTTCAGTTAAAGTGCTCATTGACTGAGCTGGGTCATAGGTGGAGTCAAGGGGTTCTGGTATGACTGTGGAGATGTCACTTTCATCCTCCTCCTCTTCATCAACCCGAGGTCTTTTAGCTGGCCTTGGATGGACAGACTTGATGGGCGTAGAGGTACCAGGTCCCCATGGTGCATCAGAAGTGCTAGTGGCAGTACTTCTACTTGTCATGGAAGATTCTGTTTGTGTACCTAAAGTAAATTAAGGTGGTATACTTTACAATGACAGTCATTATTTCACACAAAACCATAATGGCACAATGGAGACAAAAATATTTCAGTAACTGTGAAAAGGTGTATGATTTAAGTTGCACACGCACAGGAAGACAACATTTGGGAATATCAATTCTTTTAGTAAAGCAATAAACTTTCACAAACATTGACGGGCACATAAGCACATGGCATTGCTAGGCAAATACAAACTAGCACAACATAAATTGAAATAAGAGTTTACCTTTACTTCTGACACGAGGAGCTAATGTACCCATAGAAAGCTGTGTAGCCCGATGGAAACATTTACAAGGTGGGTCTGTTTGAGTGCTGGCATGAATGAACGATGTCTTCAAAGTCTGAGATGTGCTCTGGAAGATCAAACATAATCAAACATTACTACATATACATATGATGTTATGACAAGAAGACATAATTTACTACGAAGCTATGATGTTTTCCCAGTTTAGCTGGCACAATGCCTGTGCACCAGGGCCGGAGTGGGACCAAGTTACTTTTCAGCTCGGGAATTTCTGACCCAAGACCGGCCCACATTTTCCATGGTAGTGAAAACTGGATAAATGAAGCAAACATAAGATGGACTAACGTGACTAACGTGACAAATAGAGTCCCGATTCTCCCGATTACCCTCCCCAAACCTGCCATGCACTATTAACGTTACAATAAGCAGATTGTTGAAGTTTGTGGCTAAGCAGATAACGTTACATCGTGAATGGAAAGCTTCAGTAACAAGCCTCCCGTAGCTTAGCCTGCTAGCCCTACTGGTTCACGTGTAGCTCTATTGAGTTTTTCATTTTGCCTGTTTAGACTAGATTAACGTTGAACATTGTTGCTTGTTGTTCAACTTCTTTTCTGATCTGTTCTGTTGTTTTACGTGTAGCTTACGTTAGAGGTTTGCAGGTTCAACAAGCTATCTGCCTCTCAGCAGTGTATCTAGTGTGCCCATGTCCTGCATGCTAACGATATAATGTTAGTTTGTAACAAAAACTTAGATGGAAAAGTTTGTTTTTACTTACCGCCTGTGAGCTAGAGCTCGATCGTAGAGATGGCACAGATCCAGGTTTTAAAACCAGCTTTGAAGCAAAACCGCTGCTGTATGCACCGAAGTTAGAAAAGTCAGCGTTACTGAAATGGTCAGAACACAGAACTAAGCTTGCGCTGTACTTTGTTGGTGGTGCTCCAAAAATAAAATCCAACCATTTTTTCTTCAGATCTTCGTTTTTAGGCAATGCGTGTAATGTTGATGTTCTATTGCCACACATAAAACAAGAACGAAGTTGTTCCGTCGCCATAGCAAATCACTAACAGAAACACTATGTCAATGCTCGCTGTTCGCTGCCTTGCAGAAATGAGCTCTGGTACGAACTTCCTGCCTTGCCACTTCCTTTCTGCCGGTGGGCGGTTGCAAGCTAGCTAAGGTGGGTGGGAGGCGAAACCATGAATACTAATTCTCGGTGTGACACACCACCGTGGGGGGGTTTCTCATTCGCTCGTTTTCCCTGCTGCTGAATACAGACTGGCGAATACAGGCGAATACAGACTACAGGGGTAGGAGATCATTTTGAAGTTGAGCATACAAGTACAACTTGGGCTGACCTATGGTAATGTAAAAAAATAAAGTATTAAACGGTTTACTGTGGAAGGGGACCTTTAAGTTATAGCATTTTGAAATTAAGATGTCAAAATCTAAGGTTTTAGGAAAAAAACTCTTGCGCCTTAAGGGTTAAGTACACTGAGCTGGCAGCAGAATGCAGAGAGGCAGGGTGGGCAGCATTCATACACCCAGTGGAAGTTGGGTGCAGGGGCTTCATCGGCAGGTCAGCAATCCAGCTTCTCCGCGTGGTTGGAACAACAGGGGCAAGACTGCAGCGAGCAATCAAAGAGCTAGCAGAAGAGGCAGAGAAAGCAAGCTACTGGTTGTGGCTAAGGAGGAAGGACAGTAGATGGGGCAGACACCCCATTAGGGTCAGATGCAGGGAGTGGTAGGGAAACGTCCCAAACAAACCACTTGCAAACCACTTGATTTTGGCAAGGTTACAGGTACCCTGCATTGTATCCACCATGGAGGTATTATAAAAACTGGAGAAAGTGACCAAGTCCTGCCCCCCATTCTTTTCAATGAGAAATGCTAGGCTAGGGAATTCAGCCAAAATTGCCCTGCCTTTAGCAGCACTCCCATGAACTTCATGCCCACCCCAAATTTTTATATTAATGTGATCTGTTGGCTGAATTTACCTTTTCTGGTGTCGTTTGCAAAGTTTCTACAAGAACATGCATGTGTGGCTTGTCTTGACCTTGTGGGTCTAAATCCAGTGGGCGTCTCTTGATAGGCGTCTACCATGAATAAATGATCATCAACATGCACACACGACATGAACTCTAAACTCGTGCATGAGCCGAGTTTTGGTCACCCACCAATGTGCATTTGGAAAATGGTACCGGATTTGATGTAATTTATGGAAAATGGCGACGAGGAAGTGGCATGCTAATTGGCTGAAGCTAACCAGCCAAATCCTGACCCCCTGGTATCCACAATAGACAAAAGCCGTTTCTCAATATCCGTTCTTCTGTGTTCTTGCTTTCTCGTGGACTTGTGAAACGTCATGACACGTCATTAAACACAGCCGAAGTACCGTTCCAATTCACAAGTTCGCATAAACTCAAGAACGCACAAAATGCCCGGATGTTTTCTTGATTCAGCCATTTTATCAAGAATGCATCGGATGGTGACTTCTGTAATCTTAAGAATCATTACGCCCCACAATGCACCTCTGCACCCTACTGAACTGGGGAAAAAATGGTGGAGCTAATGCAATTATATTACTATTTCTGTCTTAAACTAATAATTTATGTGTTTATGGCTGTAGATTTTGTAAAACGAGACAGGAAATGGTGACTGATAAATATGAAAACACTGGTTTTGTGACCAGAAAATACATCTATGGTGAAATACATGCTCGGAGGGTTAGCTCGCTCGAGCCTGTTGACGTTCTATTTGTAGTTTGAGAAACAGTGAAAAACTCTAAATTGAAAGTCAACTGGTTCGAGCGAGTTACTTCTCAGAAATGGTGTTAATTGTCTACAGTAGGCTATTATTTTTCTACTGAATGAGCAGAAAATGGACGTAAAAGAGGAACAAGCGCACGTCTGTAAGTTTATTAAGTTTGTTTTCTTATTGTCATTGTGTAAATTCATTTATTGTTTACGTTAATGTAGGGGTGTTTGGGACTTGAGGTAACGTTAACATGACAGGCATGAAAATGTTATGTTGTGGTTGTTAGAACGAGTAAAACCTGTTTTCCAATTATATTAATACAGAATAAACTGTGATGATAACCTGACATTATGGTTACCGTCAGAAGGATTTGTTTAGTTTTAGCAGGCGGTGCGTGTAGACGCAGCGGCCCCTGGCTCTCCTGACCGTGCGCATCACTGTGGGATAGCTAGAAACGTAATTTCGATTCCTCTTTATGTCCAGTATATCTAGAGAATTGACAATAAAAGAGACTTAACTTGACTAAGTAGTTTAGGTTGGTAACGTTAGTATACCTATGCGTGTACAGTAGGACAGGCTTCGACTTTCTGTTCAAACATACAGTACTATTACCCATGATAAAGCTTGCTGTTGTGGAAATGTTTGAAGTAGTGGCTTTTAGTGTTTAGTGTTCAGTGGCTCGGTTATGTGTTATTCAGGGACAAATGATGAAACTAGAGCACTCATTGAGTGGCGCTCCCAAAATGAGAAGCTCTTCACCGGGAAGAGATTGGTTGAAAAATTCTAAATAAATTAAGTAAATCCAACAATCATACCTCCCTTGTGTTTTTAGGAATTGGGGTAGAAAAATGAGTTTATTTTCTTTTTAACAACACATATCCTTATCAACAACATGTATAACATGTAACACACAACATGTAAAACAGAACTGTAAACAAACAAAAAAACAAACAGTTTTCTTCTTCATTTCTTTCTGAAGGACTCCTGACACTGACCACAAGACTGCCTAGATGTAATCATGTGCTGCAAGAGCGGGGGGTGAAGCCATAACTGCAACCAGACGGGCTCGGAGACGGTTTCCTGATAGCTCCCTTTCCTGCATCTGTGCAATTTCGTCATTCTCCTCAACTAGGCCTAATTCATCCTCGATGTTCTCTTGCAGGTGAACATCATTGGCCACACAAATGTTGTGGAGAATGCAGCATGCAGCAACAACCTTAGGCGCAAACAGTGGACGGACCTCCAGCGCCCTTAAAAAGATGGACCTCCACCACGTCTTCAGACTTCCGAAGGTTTGTTCAATTATTATTCTTCCTTTTGCATGATGCCTGTTGAAAGTCTGTTCTGCTCTGTCTGTGTGTAGAAGTAAAGAGTTAATTCATGTATTTTGCAGTTAATGTGTATTTCAATATCATGGAGAATAAAGGTGTCGCTTTCAACACTGTTTTAACACATGGTGTAATGGGCTTACTTTCAACAGGCTGCCTGTAGGGTGTCATTATGGAGATGGGATGCCGCAGACAGGGGTAGCCACCGGCCCCCAACAGGAAGAATCCCTCTGGCGGATACATTGCCTGTTTATAGGTGGGTGATCGCCTTAACACCATGGCATCATGGACTGACCCAGTGTTACCCACATAAATGTCAATGAAAAGGCCTCTGGCATCACATATGCCTTGAAGTATTATGGACGGGAACAATTTCCTATTTATATATCCCCTTCTCTGAGGCTCCCGTGGAGGCAGAACCCTGATATGACACCCATCAATTGCCCCAACGGCTGCTTGGAAGACTGGGCTTCCAGCCAAGCGAGCAAAACCTTCTCCCACTTCTTCCAGCTGCTCCCTTCTGGGGAAATGGATGACCTGGTGAAGGATGGTCATCATGTCATCGATGACACCGTGGACAACCCGGCATACTGTGGCACGGGGAATGGCAAAGATGTCCGCCGTTGATCTGTATGAGGCACCAAATGCCAGCCAATAGATGGTGACCAACACCTCCACCTCGTGGCTCCACCCATGACTCTTTTTGCGGGGCAGCATTTGTATTAGCTCCTGCAAACTTTGCCTTGACAACCGGAAGGCAGGCACTATATCGGCTTCTCCGTAGAACATTGCCAGGATGGGGACATTGACGTTCAACAGGGCGTATGCCCTAGCAGGGTTTTGCACCTGTTTGAGAATGGGCAAGTGGGAGTGGGATTGGGTTAGGGACTGCTTCTTTGTGTGTTTGACTGCATTTATCTGTCTGTGTGCATTGCGTAACACCTCATTGACACCTAATAAAGGCTTGAACAGCATCTTCACCTTATTCATGTGTCATCCATCTATCCGTCTCTGTCTGGTATAATGTAATAGGCCTATGTAATTTATATATTTAATTGATAATTCTATCGAATCTACTGTATTCTATGCTCCTTCAAAGAAGAACTAACAGTTAAGTAAAGAAGGAAGTGTAGGAATAGGTGGAGATGTAATTTTGTCAGATTATATCTTTAACTTGTTATTGAAGTTATTATTACAGCAGTAATAACGCAATGTATTCCTTTAAATGAGCAGTAATAACTTTAAAAACATGTACCAGCCCAGCAAGGGCAAGCCTTCTATCCCTCCTCCTCTTCACCATCCGGGCTCGTCTCGCCTGGATCCGTTGCCTCAATGTCGCTGCCTCCTCTTCTGCAAGACTGTACATTATGCCAGCCGTCACCGCAGCGATAAGCCGCACACGCCGGACCCGATCCATATTTATTTACAGGCTTATGTTGAAGCTGCTTTATTTAAGTTATTCTGAAATCGTGCAACAAACTTACGGAAACTACAAACTGCAACAAACTAACGGCCACGACTTCAAAACACCTGCATGTAATTAATTAGCATAACCTTTAAAGCCTCTATGTGTAGGATTTATCTTCTATTTATCTTCGTCTTTTATTAAAAACACATTTTTTATTTTTAAAAATATAATGTAAAACGATGGTAATTACCTCCATGAATAAATTGTAGTGTTCCCGTAAACTTGGTAATTTCCATTTATATATAGATGTGGCTGGGTACCAAATGAGAATATCCATTTTGCGCTGCCATTTTGAAAATGAGGACCATTGGGAATGAGGACCGTGGGAAGGGAAGGGCTAATACATTTTATTCAAACGTGTGCAGTATACCACTTCGCCGATAGATGGGAGAAATTCTCATACAAAAAAAAATAAAACTTACACATAGTGGGTTTAAAGTTTTAAAATAGGGGAAAAAACACCAGACACGAAAATACATGGTAGGCTGTTTTACCTGGGTAAAGACATTACGGCTCTTGCGCTGAGCCAAGTGCACAAGAACGTAACTGTCTCAAACTGCTGTTTGGGCTTACTGTATCCTTATGTCCTTGGAAGTTTGCACTCGCGTTCTTGACTTGACAAGTTTGAACTTGCAAGTACACAAGTCTGTTCTTGGCGTTCTTGGTATTCAGGGCTCCAGACTAACTTTTTGTGTTGGTTGCACTGGTGCGCCTAACTTTTTTTTTTTTAGGTACATCAGCACAAAATTTAGGTGCACCCATATTTTTTATTACGTCGCCTTTAATACCAAAAGGTCACCTTTTAATCCCTCCTTTCATATAACGAAACGTTGTCAACCCTTCAACGAATGGACTTTACCCGCCCAAAGTTTGCCCACACTCCCGACAGTATACAGGCCTACTGCACAGTGCACTGACTTATGTTCTTTACTGCAGTGTTTTTCAACCTTTTTTGAGCCAAGGCACACTTTTTCATTGAAAAAAATCACGACCAGCAGATGAAAAATGGAAAAAAAAGGAAACTCTGTAATCTATATACAAAATATAAAGTAATTCTCACCAAGTGACTCAGGTGTCATGAATAGGAGTCAAAGAAACACAAAGTAGTATTTTATACCCGAGACACAGACATTTGAGCTTTGCCTCATAGACTGCTGACTTGTCCTTTCTGAGAAGAGATTCACTGAAGTTTTCCATTTGACAAACACTCTCCTTTGTAGTAAAAAAAGCCCTATAGCTTTAAATATTATATCAATGAAAGAGGCTATTTTGCAGCAGTGTGCTTGAAACACCGTCATTTATGAATAATTGCTGCATCTTATTGGAGCACATGATGGTCTAATTTAGAAAAAATAATGGCCTATGTATAGAAATTAAAGCATTCCTTTTGCACACTGTGCAAAACTGATTTAGAGGGAGGGAGGCATGGCAATTGATCTTGATAGGCTAATTCGTCAGGAACATCTGAGGAGCTAACATGTAGGCCCAATTTTAACTGACAGACACGCACGCAAACACACATCATTCTGCTCGTGAGCATTGCCCAATTACCTTTTAAACCATGTTTAGCACGTCCTTCTTTATAAAACCAGCAACGTCATGAAGATGGAAATAAGGTTCGTTACTTTCGTTTTAACGCATCTTCAATTATTTTCGTGAACCGTATTTGGAGTTTAAAACTAGCACTACCCAGTACAGCATGTGGCTGCCCAATGCGTACGAGTTGCGTTGTGCGCGACTTGAGCCCAAAGTCAATCAAAGGCTTTTCGCGTATTAAGTGACAAATCGTAGCAAATGCGTACAGGTTGGCAGGTATGCAACTAGGTGAAATTTGATCATTTCCCACGGCACACTAGTGTTCCGCGGCACAGTGGTTGAAAAACACTGCTTTACTATAGGCCTACCTTAGCCAGGGAAATTGATTTATTCTTTCCGGAAAGAATATTGGGCTTTTTCATCTCATTACCGTTACCGGGCTCTACCTCCTTTGGTTCCGAGTCTTGGCCTACTGTGGAAGGTTGATGTCCAGTCTTGGCTGCATGGAGTGACAGTAGGGCTAGGAATCGGCTTTGTTTTCTTAACGAAGAAAGTTTCAATAGCTCTACCTCTCTTTATTTTCACGTATTTGTCTTGTTTATTTTCTTGATCGTTTCAGTTCTCTACTCACTGCTCAGGTCGCGCGCATTTTTTGAGCTGACACAACATGGAGCTGAGAAAAGCACCACAGCCAATCAGAGGCAAGGACCCACCCGAACTCTGTCTCTTATTGGTTTAGACCACGATCCATTCAGGATAACCAGAGGATAACACAGAGAGATGCTGCACCTGCGAAATAAATTCATGTTTTCGCCTGAGCGACGTCAGGTGCACCAGTGCGACCACAATTTTTTTACAGTCGCACTTTTAAAAATTTCGGTCGCAAATGCGACCAAATTGGTCGCACTCTGGAGCCCTGGTATTGAGAAACGACCAAAGACTTTGCAAAGATTATTATCAAGACAATTAACTCAAATGACACACAGGTGAGCTCACAAAATGGAGGGAGAAGGACATGACACTGAAAGGGGCGGATCACACTGCTTCCCACACTGTAAGGGTTAGTCTAACACCAAACATGACAATATCACCTTCAAGCAATATTGTACGAGGAAATTGTACGGTCAGAAAACCCAGATAGAGTCCTCAAGCTAGTCAGACTTCCCTTTGTTAAGATGGAGTTCTCAAGATAGCAATGGTCTTTGTGTTCTTGGCCTGAGACACAGGCCAAACAAAATGTTTCAATTTCGTTTGTCATTTTTGCTTGCAGTCGAGTACCCAAACCCTCTGTCCAGGTTTTATTACTAGGCCAGACCTGAAGCTAACAAACACGTAAATATGCACTGACCCTATGGTAATCAGCATCAGGTGCACTGCAACTTCATCATGTGTATACACTGTATAATTTTAATATCAGCTGACTAAACTGGCCCTCTGCACCAGGGGCTGTTTTATGCTTGCTTTTATGCGTGCCTCTACAACTTCAGATTCAGCTCGTACTTATATGGTGCTTTTATTTTCTCGTTAGTTTAGTTTGAGCTTTATTTGTTATTTAGTTTTTAACACTTTGAGCCCCTTTCACAGGTTGTCTAAAATGCAATAAAGTGGATGACACTGAAATTTTGACTGCTCCTGTCCCGGCTATTTGGGAAATGTAGAATCGCCTCTGCCTGCTTCAAAAATGGCTAGCATTGGGCATTTGTTGTATTAATCCTTAAAAAGGTGCTACTCATCGAGTGGTTAGTGGTACTCGCTGATGTTCCAAAACACGTATCATAGCGAAATATAGCTTCTGTTATGTTTTATTTTCCACTTTGTAAATTCCAGAACATTTTTTTCAGATAGATCACAACCACACAAAAAGTCTTCTAATAGAAACCTATGGGACTTAGAAAATGGCAAGTAAAACATGACAGAAACTGTATTTCGCTACAATACTTGGGTTGGAACAGCAGCAAACACCAATAACGACTGGGTGAGTTGCACATATTTCTAACACTAATGTTTCGGGTTGTTTTAAAGCAGGGCTAAGCAACATTCTGTTTTTTTCTCTCAAGCTCCCTCTAAAGACCGCTGTATTGCATTGTATTGCACTGCATTCTATTGGAGGCGGACCGCTGCTGTAGAACATTGCAAATGCTGTATCTACCGTTGTAGGCCACAGTGGTGCATTCTACATCGTTCGTTCTCTGTGTAATGACTCATGTTAGCATCCTAAACAGTACAAAACGGATTAATTAACTGAAAAATGTTGCTTAGTGTGCATTTAAAGGGGTCATAGAACACAAGGGGTCAAGAACCCCCCAAATTCAACAATAACAAGGAAATTGCGGTTTTACGTGACTCCTTTAAGGATCACCTCTGCCATTTTCACCATAAGCTCCTGGTATTTCCAACATCAGTCAGAACTTAGGAAGCTTTCTAGATGAAAAGTGTGTCTCTGTGTGTGTGTGTTTCTTGTGTCATATTCTAATGTCATAAGAATATTACTCTATACAGATCATGCCCACCATTCAGTGGCCTATTTCTGTTATGTTGTCTTGAAGGCAGTACACATAGCTTATAACATGCAGTTAGATTATTATTTATTATCAGATGTTCACTAAATTTTTGTTTTCTTTTAATATAAAGTAGATAAAGTAATTTTGAGCAATTTGAGGAAAAGTAGATTGTATCTGCTAAGTGAAAGCTGTTTTAATTTGGAAGTGTGAGGATTGTTGCCATATTTATTTACCATATTATGTACTAACTGTTCTCACTGTCCATTGACAATAGCCTGACTGCATAACATCCTTTTTTATCAGAACAGAATTGAGCCCCAACTTCCCATCTTAGAAAATAAAGTGAACTTCTGCATTGTAACCATTAGTACTACAATAAAATTAGAGTACGATATGAACAGGACCACACATATATAGTGAATTTGTGTATCTGTCATGTGTAATGCAAACAAGCCAACAACCCCAAACGTTGTTACATACCTAGGAAAATAACATTTTAAAAAAATGTGTGTATGTGTGTGTGGGTATGAGCATGACACTTGACAACGATCAAGTTGCATCAAGAGCACTTTGTGTTTTTTATAACAGGTAGGTTTTGCAGTTGGAGGCCATGTTTTCCCACTGGAAAATAACTAACATTAACAGATAAGGGGAAACACAACTTTGATGCCCACATCAGTTGGCTGTTGTTATGCTATGTTGCACAAAACTTGTTCCCATACCGATACCAATCCCATGCCGTTCCCAACAGCACTTTGCAATTTGCAGCACCTGGACTATGAGTTGATTCACCCCAGATAATCCCTTTAACAAAGGTTGGTAATGGATAATCACAGGCATGCGGACCACAACTATAGCTATATCCACTACAATCATGTGTGCTAACCCTTTTATTGAAGGGCTCCAAACACACACATGTGAAGGAGGAGCTTAGTGTTAGCCTTGTAAACTTTCTTTTAGGCATCTTCCTGGAAAGGACAATTTGATAGTCGACACCTTCTCTAGAGGAGAAAAGGACACCCCTAATAAGGAGTGTGTTAGGAGGGACTGAGCAACCTGAATTTACACTTTAGACCATGTCGGCTATCATATTGAACATTCTAGAAAAATGACAAATCAGAAAGCTATAAGGCTGTAACACTACCTGAAGATATGTTGATTAGAGAGAGAGGGTTATGCTCAGTTTCAGTACCCACTCCTCCAGTACTGTGCCTCAAAAGGGCTGAGCCACCAGCATCATCTGTTACATACCATTCTGCCATATCATTCAGGAAGTTAAGCCGTTACTATCATCAAAGCAGTAAAAACCCTCTGAACCCTTTGATCCTAAAGACCAATTCAACTCCACTCTCACATATTGACTATTCAAATGACGTTAATAGATGATTTAAGTATCCCATTGTCACATGAGTGCGGTCTACTGTTCACAGTTACACTCCAGGGATATATCTCCTGATATCTCTAGGCTATAATTGATGAAGACTTTTGGATAAAAGGTGAAAAAGCTTCAGGCTCCAAGAAGAAGTCCAGTTGCCTATAACTGAGTGAACTGAAGGAATGAGAATCTTCATAGACTTATCCCATCATAGGGACCACTCAAAGAGAGAACACTCCCTCTTTGCCTGATATATCAGAATACTAAATGTGAAAGAAACACAAAGTGTTATTTGTGTCAACACAAGTGTTATACGTGTCAACACAAAGTGTCGTGCGAATTTGTTTGGTGTCCACTTGCTTGGTGTGATTATACATGATTGCTTGGTGTTTGCTTGCTTAGTATGATTATAATCTTGTGAAAAATGTGCAGGTTCTTTATCACTAACATATAGGAATCCTCTTTTACTAATTTTACTAAGTGGACTAATCACCATCTGAAAGACTGAAAACCTGCCCAAGGCAGTTGGGATAGCCCCTTGATCCCTCGGAACTGCCCAAGGTTTCTTCCTTTACCATAACAAGTAAAAACAAAAAATGCTGATTTTTCCTTGCCCCTGTTGCTCATTGGGCCTCTTTGTGTTAAGCGCTTTGAGACATGCCTTATGTAAAAATGCGCTATATAAATACAATTGAATTGAATTTTAGAGGTCTCTACCCAACCCCTCCTACAAGGACCGCACCCAAGTACTTTGGTAAAGTGAGAGGCAGATCTATTATAACAGTTAGGTCCATCTGAGGACATAGTGTGAACTCTTATCTGTTTTTTAGGGAAGACTGGTTTGGCTTTTTATAGGTCTGACCTATTTTTTTTTAAAAAAAAGAAGATTGTGCCGAGGCATCCTGTATACAATGCCTCAGTCAACACAAATGCAGGTTATTGTCACACAAAGAAATTTGGGCATAGCGTGCAGAAGTTTTACCTTGTCGTCAGAGAAAACTGGTCTAACCTTTTGAGTAGGTGGTGCCAAGGCATCACAGGAAGTATGGGCGGGCCCTGTTTGCTAGTACCAGGTACCAGGCACGATTTTTGGTCCCTGCTTTTGCCAGGTTCTATCGGGGCTGAGTAGGGACTAAACCTCTCTAGGGACTAAAGACAATCTCTTTCTAGGCATGTTAGAAGAGAGGTATATCTATTCTAATAACCCTTTTTCAAACAACATCCTGTTTTACAAGCGGTACATTGATGATTGTCTCCTGGTATGGGGGGGCTTAGAACATCATCTCAATTCTTTACTGCTGTATATCAACTGCCTATACAACACAATTTAACAACAAAAGTTTAACATGGAATGTGACCCCCACAATGTCAGCTTTTTGGACACTTGGGTCATTTTTGAAAACAATTCCATACACACCTCCCTGTATGTCAAACCCACTGACAAAATCAGCATACTGCATGTGTCCAGCTTTCATCCTTCCTCCTTGAGTATGTATGGGGCGGGGAACATAGGACCCTTTTTTAAAAAAAAGGGTCCTATGTTCCCCCATGTTATAATAAAATCACAAAGCCTGCCGTTTGTAACTTCTAATGTTCCTCATACGGAGATATGCTGTATGCCGCTGTCACTCTTCACTTCTGGGTCAAAGGACTTTTGTAAGATAGGCTAAATGTAGTTTTCCTATTCACAAAACCAGCATGGGGCAAATGCACAAAAGCATATGAAATGAAATGACAGGCAGGTTGTGACAGTTTGTTGGCTCTAACTTTCAACCAGACCCGAACTGTCGGAAGTCTCAATGTTCATGAACAGCACTGCAAAGGCCACATGAAGTCCGACATTCAGAGCAAACTGTTTACGTAGTGTTTCTTACTGAGCTATTGACTGGACAAGTGAAATCTTAATTTATGGGGTGTTACTGTCTGTTAAACAGACCGCTCGCATTAGGCTCAATCTGTTTGCGTGATCGTTAGTTATCATCGCATCATGCGACACAGAAAACTAAATGTTTCATGTCAAGATTGTATTGAAGACTGTTCGACTGTTGGAATCAAGGTCTCATAAACTTGAAAAAAAAAAAAAGAATTGTTTGCTTATTTTTTCATGACTAAAAACATATCCCCCTTGTTTTGTTGACAAATCGCAGATAAACTGGCAGTCCCCCTGCGAGCAGCCTTCTCTGTGGCTCACCGTTTAGGCCTACAACATCAACACTTTGAGTGCCACTAACGCCACCTTGCGTTTTGTGTTCTCGTGTGTTGAGTGTCAAAAAACGCACTATTGATGAATAGAACTGAAATAGCCATATGATGACTGAAAACTCATGAAAGTTCATCATCTGGATATTTTATCACAATGCTCAAAGCATGGTCAGGTCAGTGTCTTCTACCGATTACGTTTCAACACCAATTAATTGAACTAAACTACGACATATCTCCGTATAAGGAACATTAAAAGTTACAAACGACAGGCTTTGTGATTTTATTGTAAAACTGGGGAACATAGGACCCTTGTTTTTTTTAAAGGGTCCTATATTCCCCGCGAGACAGAGTCCGAGAAAATGTATAAGCAATTTCTAGACAGAGGCTACAGTAAGAAAATATTGGACCAGGCACTGGTGAAAGTAAAACAGGCACATATGGGTACTCTGATCAGGAAGAAAAAGAGGGATCATTCTTTGATATGCTGTACCACATACACTCCTCTCAGCAGTCACAAACACTGGAATGTTCTCAACACAGATCAGATATGTTCCACCCTTTTCAGAGATCCTCCATTGTTTACCCACTCCAGGTCAAGAAACATTAGGGATATTCTAGTCCATGCCGAAACTTTTGACCACTCCAAAACGCCTAAAGAAAGACCAGATGGTGCGGTGGGGTTTTTTCCTTGCCGCAACTGTACATCTTGCTCAGGCATTAAGAAAACCAGCAAATTCAGGAGCTATGTATCTGGCAAAGAATATAACATCAACAAGTTCATAACTTGCAGTTCTTCTTGCCTCATTTATCTACAGTGTTGGGGAGTAACTAGTTACATGTAACAAAATTACGTAATTTAATTACAAAATAAAAGTAACAGTAATAAGTTACAGTTACATTGAAAAACTGTGTAATTGAATTACAGTTACATTAAGGAAATGTTCAGGATTACATTTCAAGTTACATATCTTCCACAGTGAAACATTTGTTGTCATGTTTGAACTGCACGTCTGCACTTGTGATGATGACTGCAATGTTAGATAGAAGCTCAGTGTTGGCCTTGCCCAGGGGTGGTCAACCAGTCAGAGACCCAAGAGCCACATTTTTACTGTGTCACATCAAGGGCCACATCATACATGGGCACACATTAATATCACCCCCCTTTCTCTCACCCACACCCATCCACCATGTAAGGCTGAATGATTTGCCTTTACGTTCAACAAAAAACTATAAACTCCCCCATTTCTTTATATATTTTTTGGGGGCTTTTGCCTTTTATTTGGATAGTGATAGTGGAGAGACAGACAGGAAATGAACGGGAGAGAGAGATGGGGCAGGATCGGCAAAGGACCACAGGTCGGATTCGAACCTGGGTTGCCGGAGTCATGGCACAACGTCTTAGCCTGCTGAGCCATGGCACCTCAAACTCCCCAATTTCAAACGTCCTGTGTCATATTTTCGCTTTGCTTTGCATTTATTCCCTGCCATTTTGAGAGCGAAATTAACAAATTTCTGCATGCTGTCCAGGACCGCAGGTTGGCAACCCCTGGTTTAGCCCATTGCAGAAAGTAAAAATGCGCTAGCAATCACACAAAATAGACAACTTCTAGTTAATGCACTGAAGTCTAAGGAGTTTGTAGGGATCTTTACAGCAGTCAGTGTTGATTAATACTTAAAGGGTAATCCACGGTTTTAAAAACTGGAAATGATTAAAAGCTGACAAAATTCATTCAAAATGTGGGAAAGTAATTAAAAAGTAATCAAATGTAATTAGTTACATTACTTTGTTAAAGTAATTGAAATAGTTACACTACTATTACATTTTAGATAGAGTAACTTGTAACTGTAACACATTACATTTCCAAAGTAACTTTCCCAACACTGTTTATCTACTATCATGCCCTTGTGGCCTACAGTATATTGGCAAGACCAACAGGCGACTGAGGGTCCGGATAAATGAACACAGGAGCGCCATCTCCAGGAATGACCCTGAGTCACCTGTTGCCAGACACTTCTCCACAGCATCACACACCATTACACAATTGGGATTCATTGGGATTGATCGTTTGGTTCCCAGTTACAGAAATCGTGATGTGAAAAACTATTACAGTGCGGAGCTAAATGGATTGTCTCCCAAGTGCCTTAATGAAGATTTGGACTTGACCTGTTTCTTATGATTGGTGTCTTTTGTAATGATGATTGTTGCAGTGTTTCATTGTCAAATGCATCATATTATGGTGCAATATGTAGTATGTGTTTGTAGTGAGGAACGTAGTGTTTTGGCGGCAGATTTTTTGAGGGCTTTGACTGTTGACTGCTTTGACGCTAACCATGATCAGCTGTTAATCACTCTTCATTGAACATGTGTCCTGATAGGCCAATCTACACTGAATGCACTTCACTTCTGATGTCACTTCCTTCTTAAACGATTGTGAATGTTTGTTCTGGTTTTGCACTGAGGATGGGGTCACCTGAAACGTTTGCACTTTTGTAAATAGCACAGCATATGTGAGACCATTAAAAACCCACGTTTATATGGGCATCTCTTTTCAGTTTTTTTCTCTGAGTGCGAGCTGCAGTTTTTCTGATCTTGTATTGCTCTATATTCAAAGTTGACGCACCACCACACGACTAAAGCTACCTTTAAAGGCGCAGACCCTCTCTTTGATTATTTAGGGACTAAACCTGACATCAACTGGTGGTGGCCAGTTGTGTTTTCTCCCTACTTTCTAAAACTTTCTGTTCTTAATTACTTTGGATACCAACTTGTACAGTCAGGTTAGTTAAGGGCTCACGTTGGTAATCCTTAAGCATATATTTAGCATCAGCAACAACTTCTGCCTTTACTATAGCTAACTCGTGTTACGTTAACCATAACCCACATTGCTAAGCATCAAGTGGAGCATTATTTTATACTAGAACCACCAACTACTCTTAACAGCGGCTAAGACACATTTGTCAAATTTGTGCTTCGAGTTAGTGTTGCAAAGTATCAACCCAGACGTAAAATTGACGACTTTACGCAGATACATCTCCCTATCTAGCATTCAATGCTGGATACATTTGTTTCAGATGTTTTAAGACGCCTAAATCAACGTGACGGTATTCACCACACCCACTCCACGTGGTACCAGGTCCTAACAGGTACTAGTGGAAAACCGGTAGGCTACCAAAAACTCAAGAAGAATGGTGTAGGCCGAGTAGGTACTAGTGGAAAAGCGGCATGTGACCTTAGTTTCATTTTTCACAAAATTAAAAATGGTGGAAAATACAGCAAGTGATGTGACTTCCTGTTTGGCCACCAAATTTGATTGTTTTTTTTAAACCCTATATAATTAGTAACAAATAGGACCCTGTATACTGATATTTTTTAAATTGAGTTTCACTACACTATGAAACCATGTTTAATTATATGAAACTATGCTATCTTTATTTCCTGATAAGTCACTGGTCTCATTACCTATTGTTCTTGAGCCTGTGAGACACTGTAGAGGGAGACTTGTTTTCTGGCTAAAAGGGTCAATATCCATGGGACAGGTCCCATTAGGCCAATATGAGGTTATGGAGCCTAGATCTTGTTGGTGGCGGTGATAGACCTATAGAGGGCTTAAATTAAATATTGTAAGTCATTTTATTTTTTCTAATCTGAAGAGGAATAGGATAGCAGCAATTTGGCCTTCCTGTGAGTAACTTTACAGTCTTGAGACTTACCTCACTCATGCTATGGCCTCTGCTAATGCCAGATGGCCTCTGAGTTGCATGGTTTAAGGACATTGCATGGTTTAATGTGAATTAAGAATATACATCACATACATTGAAATATCACTCTTAACTCTAAGAGTCTCTCTTAACCCTACTTTTAACTTGACTCTCAAAATTCTCTGATTATTATGCTGGAATGAGAGTGCTGTAGTTCAATGTCAGCCATGCATGTTTAATTTTATGTTGGTCTTTGCAATATTTTTAGATAGATAGAAAGACAGACAGACAGACAGATAGATAGATAGATAGATAGATAGATAGATAGATAGATACGTTATTGCTCCCCAAGGAGAAATTCACGGTCCCAGCAGCTTATAAAATCACACACAACATATACTACAGTGTACACAGGATGATAAGAAGCAGATCGACAAAACAACATGACTAGATCAACATTACTAAAAAGAACAATAGAATACAAAAAGTTGAATTGAAAACAAAAAGCTTCTTAAGACTTTATAATGATGTAGGTTGTAATGAGAGTGTTGCATAATAGCTGTTCTGAGAAGCCTTTAAAGAATACTCATGGAATGTTTAATTCCCTAAGGAAATTTCTGTGAAAGAAAGTAAGGTGTTATTTTCAATGAATACGTGTTGTAGGAAACCCACATGTCCTAACAGGTTTTACCAGTTTTTTTTTTCTGGCTTGTACCCACAAGACTGTGGAATTGCATCAGAGTTCACTTCAATACTGAACTCTGAAGTGCATACCCTTTCATTAAATGTTACAGCACAGGATAACTGCTTCCAGTTCCATCCTTTTGATTTGCTGATGTTATAAAAAAAAAAAGTTTCTTGTAAAGGCAATGTAAAATGAACCCTACTACATTAAAAAACATAAAATATTGCTATTGTTGTTCTGTCAGCATGTTTGCCTCAATGTAGACTGCACTAAAGCAGCGGCCCATGATTGCACAGGCCCATCTAAAGGTAGCAGTGCAGACCATCTCCTCCTGTTAGATAATGCAGCTGGCCCTCAAGTCATCATTGCATTAGCTGAAGGCACAATGACATATTAAACTCTCTGGTTGTTGGCAAGGATGCAGAGACTATGGGGTGAAGTGACAAAAGACTTTATCTGGCTGAATGAAGGAGAGGCCTCAGGACCCTTGAGCTGTAGGCAGCTGTCCCTTGAATGCAGACGATTCTCAGCCTGTCAACACTACTGCAAAAATTCATTACCATCTTTCTTCCTCACATCCTGTAGCCTGCAGCCTCATACAGTTTTGCAAACACACAGTTCATATATCTTTACAGCTTAGAGATCAAAGTAAGCCCATTGCTGTAAGTGTGGTAAACTGAAAATTACTGTGAATTGAGCCATATAGACGCTCATGAAACAAACTGATAACCGAAGTGAAATATATCTATATTTTACTCCAATCCACTTGGTGGCTATTAGCTAAATAGGCCATCTTTACTGCATACTAGGCAGTGTGATGAAAAGAATGAGGATCAGCATCAACTGCAACTGTATTAGATCTGCATCAACTCTAACTTTTTTGTTTGTTTGTTTTTAGATCTGCAGTTTTGGAGGTTTAGTATGTATCAATGTGGGTGCCTTGCAACTTCTTGGAAATAAGCTATTTAATTAAAGTATAGCCTTTATTCTCATCTAGATTGGAGTTCTACACAAAGTACATGATGATTTCTAAATAAAATAACATTTGTGTTTTTTTTTTTTTTTTTTTTTTTTTTTTCATTTCTTCAGTTTTTAAACCCTGCATGTAAACTTTTAATCCTATGTTGCCACACATCCTGTTTTTTTCCAGGACTGTTCTCTTTTCCTACACCATAGGACACCATATTTTTCATGAAAATGTTCTTCCATCCATTTATTCATTAGTTTTAAATAAACCTATGAGGTATTCTGCTGCATGTCAGTGTCCTCCTTGCTATTTTGACAGGTTTCCATAGTCGGGTCTCTGCAGCATAGGCTTATGCATACTTTTAATAGTTATAGTTTAATAGTTTAATAGTTAATAGTAATTTATATGCTGTAGTAATAGATTGTTTGATTGTTTATATGCTGAACGTTTACCTTTACCTTTTACCTATAGCAACTGTGGATTTGCACATTCAAATGGTGCAGATTGCACATGTTGCAGCATACTGTCATTAAACATTATGAAATTGTTTGTCACCACCAACCAGACATTTTTTTGGCATACTGAATATCAAATTAATCAGTAGGCCCTGCTGATTCCAGTGTCGTATGCGATTTTGCTTTATGAACAGTTCCTCAGCAAACCACTCTTGTCAAGTCACATCAAATTCTGCATTGTCTCCATCCCACAGAAATATTTTTTTGTTGATTCCAAGAAAGATGTAAGCCATTAGTAAGTAGTCTCACATCAAACATTTTGCCTAGACTGTCCTTAAAAAATGAGATATGTTGACCCTTATATTGACTGATAGAAGAGATTTAAAGTAAAGGTAATAGAGTTGGCAAGTGACCCGGAAGCCTGTAGTTTTTCTTGTTAGCATTTCACGACATCCGGTTCCTAAGGTTTTTCCCCTATGGGAAATCCAATGTTAATTTTGGAGCTCCGTCTCAAATAAGGTGTGAGCAAAAGCATGTGAGTTGACGACCTCCGCATTCGATGGAGGATGTTAAAAAAACATGTTATGGGCGATGGGTTTGCAAATTTGCAGTCTAATGACAAAATAAATAAGATGTTGCTATCACTAGGCTAAAGCGGAAAGCCCTTTTGACTACACATAGTGGCGCTTGCCCGTGGTCACCATGGTAACCAGAGCTATACAATACTGCGCTTGACAACATGTCATCCTGCAGTTTTTTAAAACAAGCTTTGTGAAAGATTTGCCAATTGTTGACCGTTGTAATCGTTGTAATTTACACTGAATCATTGTAAATAAAGAACATATTGCATTTTAAATCATTTTACCGTCGTTTTTGAAAATGACGTCAAAGGTAAGAGACAACTCCATGTAGTCCTTAATTTTTCGTTGTTAGCAGAGGGATAGCAACATTCATTTATCATCGTTACAATGCGTCTAAAAAACACACACGGACTATGTTGCTACTCATTTTATTGATGAAAAACGAATGCCTAGGTCCTCGTAGGTCAGACACTGCCATATTTGTTGTATATGTTGTTTTGTTATTTGAGCCATTCATTCTCCCATAGGGGTTTTCGCTTAGGAACCGGAAGTTGGAAAATGCATACAGAATGACGTGGTTCACTTGCCTACTCTATAACATTCTCCCCACTTTTATTTTGACATTAAATGCCGTTTTGCGGACGTTACGTAATTGCCGTAAATCGCGCACAGCGTGTGGTGTGGTGGCGCGGCGTGTGTGTGTTTTGTGACTTTTTTGTAAAGGCAGGCGTTCAAATGGTTTCTAAAAGCCAAGATTGTTCAATATGGGTCGGTTCAGAAACAGGAATACTAAAGGGTAGGTACCTTGTTGCATCTTGAAGATGTATGATGTGCCTGTTATGGAACCACGTGGGTTGTCAACGAGATAGCCAGCCGGTGCTAGGCATGGCTGGTTATCATGTAGGCTAGTTTAGTTGCACAGTTTTGTTAGTAGTTTATCTCTAAACGAGTATCCATGTGAAACGGAGTATTCAAATGTGTGTGCTTAATTCGGTTTTGTTTTAAGGTATAAGTTTATCAAAGAAGCAAGCTTACAACTTCTGTGAGATGAGTTGCCTGAGTCGAGAGCAGGAAGTGTCTGCTCTTGAATGGGGTGATCCACAGGAGTCTGAGGTGACGAGCACTGAATTCTTACCTTACTAATAACAATTGCTTTCCAGTCGTCATGCTCTGAATATTTTGATAACAAGTGATGTTGTTTTGCTGTCTCCCTCTAGCTACTAGTGGGGTGTGCCAATGGTGTGGTGAAAACATTCAGCACAGAAAAGGGCATTTTCACAGAGAGTAAGGAATGTGGGGATTACACACAGGGCAAATTCATTGGCTTGGCTGTTTCTGACAGGTTAGTTATGAGGTGTTCACTACAGAATCCACAGTATTTCAGATGATGGCTTTTGCAATTAGGATAACTAACAGAGTTTCGGGCAGAGGTGGTTCTCTGAATTTCGAATTTGGTGCCGAACAAAATTCCCAGTGAATCCTACCTGATGTGGCACCTGGATTGACACAACATCACCAAGCCCTTAGTCTGATTTAATTGGAACTTCTATAACACCTGCATAGGGCACCACACCCAGGCGTCCTCAAATATAGTTTAAAAAACTCTCAGTTTATACATTTGCTATGCAATTCTTCTTGTTAAAGACAAGTTGTGGTATGTGGAGATAAAATAATTTTTGTCTATCTGTTTTTATTTTGGTCGGCTTGTGTCAGCATTCTCCACACCCCTTCCCCGGAACGCCCCGAACACTCGAGACTCCGTTAGACAACGTTATTGCCTTGAAACAAGTCACATTACATAGTGGAATGGCATTCTGTAGGGGTGGCACTCTCCAGTTGGTATAGGTGTCCCACTACTGCCATTCAATTGGAGCCCCCTGTGAGTGTACCAGGCAAAACACCGGGGCATCCTCAAATCAATCGACACACAAAACAATCGTCCTCAAAAACAAACGACACATAAAGTTGCAATGCAATTCTTCTTGTTGAGGGCAAGTTATGGTTTGTCCTTCTGTTTGTATTTTGGTTAGCACAGTTGTTTATACAGCACACTGTTCCCCGGAGTAACGTTACTGCCCTGTGCGGAACACCATTCTACTGTGTTATTGTTTGTTTTGGTTTTGTCATTTCCTGCTCCTAATATGTGTCTGTTTGTCCCAGTGCTCTAGTGACCTGTACGGAGTCAGGCCTGCTAAAGGTCTGGAAGGAGGGGAGCACAGACACAGTAAGTGTGTTGCACTCTTATTGTGATATTGGTTACATTTCAAACAGCATTTATGTAAATGGCTTGTCGTCTTACTGGTTTATGTTGGTCTGTGGTCAGGTTGAGATCAATGCAGGCTGTGGTCTGTGTCGAATGCGACAGAACAAATCTCAGCGCAATCGAGTAGCCACAGGAGGAAAAGAAAACCCATTAAAAGTCTGGGATCTGGAGAGACCAGAGAAGCCTGTTTTTTCAGCCAAAAATGCAAGTACATGATGGGTCAGAGTAATTATACACTTATACACTTACAAGGCATTTTTCTACAATACTGTGTATTGTTGACACTGCCTACGGACCCTACTGGCTACATTAGCCCACATGCACAACCCCTCCATACACTTGTAACTTCATACTTGACCAATAACAATAACTGTAACTTGATACTTGACCTTCATACTTGACTGATGCATGAACCCTTATATGACTTATCCTTGCACTGATGCTGTAATTTTTATATTATTAGGTTATTTTTATCTTTATCTTATTGTCCATATACTTATACAAGAACTGTTAAATTGCTATGCTTATATTTTTTTATTGCCCATTTCACATTTGCACACATTTATTGCTGGTCACTAGACTTTTAACCTTGCACTGTTGCACTACTGGACTCATTTGCACTACTACCTTGACACATCATACTGGACCACAGTACATTCATGCGCATCTCTACCCTTAGTATTTGTATTCTATTGTTATTTTTTAGTAATGTTGATCTAGTCATGTTTTGTTGATCTGCTTCTTATCATCCTGTGTACACTGTAGTATATGTTGTGTGTGTGTGTGTTTTTTTTTTTTTTTGTTAAGCTGATGGGACCTTGAATTTCCCCTTGGGGATCAATAAAGTATCTATCTAATGGTGGATAATCTAGTCATGATGCTTCAATAATGTTAATGTGTTATTTTAATTATTGTATTTGGCAGGTGAAAAATGACTGGCTGGACTTGCGAGTGCCAGTTTGGGTCAGAGATATGGCCTTCCTCCCAGACTCAGAGAAGATTGTTACCTGCACAGGGCATCATCAGGTACTGTATGTCAAATCCAAACCACATTGGTACCTACCACTGCTGTGTGTTCTGGCACAATTCAGGTCCCATTTTACCATGGTCTCCATATAAGTATTATAAAGTCTTAAAGCAACACGCCACCATGTTGCTTTAAATGATGTGCATTTGAGTCATTTTGAAAAGTGGCGTTAAATTTCATGTTGGTGGCTTTAAATGTCATCTGGCCAGAAAACTGGTCAGGTTTTCATGTTATTTCACCAGCTCAAGTCCCTGTCAAGGCACTTATCACACACTATTTAGGGGGTAGTTCAAACCTGGATGAAGTATAAAAGAATCACAGCAGTTACAAAAAATGAACATGAGGCACAATGGAGATCTTGGACTGTACCAGCATCAATGTAAATACACAGCGGCCACTTCTTGAGTGTCGTCAATAACTCCACAAACTCACACGGTGACAGTTCGTGGTTGTCACAGACTAGAGCACAGCAGTTTGACCAGATTCTGCAGATCGGTGGCAGGTGATGTGGAATGGAAAATCTGAAAATGTTTTCACGCAAACAAATTATGTTTTTAGAAAAAAATTGTTTCCATGTTTTGTGGCATTTCCTGCAATGACGCATCTTCAAGAGCACCTATTCATAACTCACACACACACATCATGAGAAGGTGTGTGTGTGTGTGTGTGTATGTGTGTTAATTTATGAGTATTGACTAAGAATGCATGTTACTGTCATTCAATCTTCATGAATCCTTCTGGTAGGTGCGGATCTATGACCCATCCACCCCCCAGAGGCGGCCAGTGCTGGAGGTGGAGTTTGGGGAGTATCCGCTGACTGCACTCTCCGTGCCAGCTAGTGGAGACTCTGTGGTGGTGGGGAACACGCACGGAGAGCTGGCTGTCTTGGACCTACGGAAAGGTCAAATGTCAACACTGCTCTGGATCATTGTTTGTGTTTTGTGTTGGTTTAGTAAAGGGTTTTACTATCCATTTTTACTTGAAACATTTCGAATCTTTTGGATGCTCTCATCCTTCATCTCATCCAGCGTCTTCTCAATCATCCCTGATTATAAATTTGTTGTGAACGTACGTGTTCATAGTGGAAATTATGTAGAATTTTGAAGGACCATAATACCGTTTTTAGTGTGTGTGTGTGTGTGTGTGTGTGAGTAATAGAGTGAGAGAACTCTTGAGTGTTCTGACATTGTTGTGGCTTGTCTGTTTGCTGTAGGCCTGGTGCGCGGGCGTCTGAAGGGTCTGGCAGGGGGAGTACGAGGGCTGGAGTGCCACCCGAGGCTCCCCCTGGTGGCCTCCTGTGGCCTGGACCGCTTCCTCAGGGTACACAACCTTCAGGATCGCAAGCTCCAGCACAAGGTGGGGGCAACCACACGCATGCATGCATATGCATGTAATTTAACAGGCAGGGAAAATGCAGAAAGTGCAGCCAAATTAGTGAACACTAATAAGAAAATAGCAAAGAGAATAGAGATTAGATTATACTTTATCCATCAGATTTAAAGATGATACACATACCTATGGTGTACATACACTATTAAAATATAAGTATAGATAAACAGTTTTGATTGTGTCGCATTTGGAGTAGTAAGTAAAAAATGTGGTGAAATGTAAAGATGTGTACAGGGATGCATAGTCAGGGTATTAGGGTGGCTTGGTAGGGTTATAGTACAATCAGCAATAACAAAGTAACATAACCAGTTAGAACATTAGTATGTGGATAGTTTTAGCATGTGTGAGGTGTAAAGCTCAAACAGTAAATTGACTTACTGCTCCCTTGTGTGACAAAAAAAACTTCCACCAAAATCTTCTAGACAGGTTATAAGTTTATATGCACTGGTGAGGCGCATAACTACCTTGAAACTGCTGAAAGCTTCAAGTCTGTTCCTTTCTCTTATAAATTGCTTTCTCTTATGTGTTCAATACTTCATACCCTGCCATTTCATTTTATTGCACCTGGTACTATTTTAGTGGTTTTGAAGTTGGAAATCTTTACACAACTGGATTTAATGGGTTAATACCAAGTCTGGTCAAATAGTCAATAATCAGTTTCAAAATGCCAATAATGAAGAGAACTGTTGGCACGTCCAATACTTATTTTCGTCGCTATGCATATGGGATGCGCCCTTGTAAATGTGTCATAGATGAGGCATATTCAGATTCTTACCGTACTGAAATGTAGAAGCTGTAGTGAGTTGTGAAGATTGCCTGTGTTTGTTGTGTTTTCTCAAACGAGAGAACTTAACTTGAGCACCTCCCTCTCCTCCCCTCCCTGACAGGTGTACCTGAAGTCCCGACTGAACTGCGTGCTGCTTTCCAGTAGTACGCTGGAGGTAAGGAGCCATGTGGTGTTCAGCAGTCATGACTGCTTCTTTATGTTAAAGATCTCTACAGTTCCAAAAATATATATCTATTTTGAGAGGTTAGAATTGTGAAACAGGAGATTTGTCTGTCTCTGTGCCGCTCAGCATACTGGAGATGATCTGTCCGGGGATGTGGAGGAGGTCAAAGAGGAAGGAGAGTCAGTGGAGGATGAGGTGTGGGACGCCATGGAAACAGTGACTGAGAAAGCAAAAAGACGAGCTAAGGACCAGCCAATAGTGGATGGCACAGAGACAACAGAGGCTACAAAGAAAAGAAAAGTAGCCAAGAAGTGACTGAAAATGGATATAAAAGACTTTGTCCCAAGACTTTTGCATGATCAACTAAAAACTAACCATGTGCACAAGATTTGTAAATGTAAACATATTTTTAACTCCTTGCTGTCAGATAATCTATCGTATTATTAAATGTACATGATGGATCTTGTGTGGCTTTATTGCAGGGGTGGCCAATATACGTAACTACTTTATTGCATCCAATTTTTTTAGCCAAAGTGTTGTCACCATGAATATCAAAGTCCCCAACCCTCAGTTGACAAAACTTTAGATCATTTCCATTAACTCTCATAAATTCCTGTGGAAAGCTTCAAACTTTTTTGGCAATATGCAGAAAACGATATGAATTGATTTTATTTCATTTCTCCAGTCTCCACCCACCTTATTACAACCATATAGTATTTTACTGTATGTGTGTTATTGTGTGTGTGTGTGTCAGTGTGGTGAAGGGTGCTTAGGAGATACCCTTGCTCCTTTCAGGATGTGAGAACTGAAACTCATGCAGCTAGTTGATGCAATCACATTATGTCTTGTGTTGGGCAGATTCCAAGGGACTCATGAAATTGGAGATTGAAAGGTCAGATGCTATATTTGAGTTAATAAAACGTACATGCAATGACATGTCAGTGCAGGTCTGAGTTGATATAGTCCAGTAATAATGAGAGGAGAAATGTCATAATAGAGCAAATGACTGCACATTTACGCTCGAAGAGTTATGAAGTAGCAAATGGGTGTTGTAATTAATGTTCTCTTGCTTTGTTGTCCTGGAGCACACCTACTAAACCCTGGTATTAAATGTCCCTACAATCTGCCAATATTGATAAATATTGGCGATAAAAGTCTATAGTTCCTATTCTTTGATGCTACACTAGACTGTTTGATGAATTTTCAGTGGGTCGCAAGCTTTTTACTTTAGCGTGGAAAATATTCCCTGTAGACTTGCACTAAAATTTGACAAACAGGGCAATTCCTACTTTGTGGTGAATACAGACCGTGCCCATGGTTTGTTTCCAGTCAAATGGCTGTGTATTTGTGAAAAAGGCAAACGCTTACTGATGACTGGACCTTCCATGCTAATGGAGAGAAGGTCACCCTGTGACAGTCCGTCCCCAGGCTGATTTATTCTATGAGCTGCGCCCGTGCCCACGTCTCTCTTGTCCCTTTGTGGCCTCCGTCTCTGTGATTAAAGGCCATGACTTTGAGGACATCTCAGGCTGGATATCTATTTAAATGAGCATCCTTGAGGCTGCCGATGGGGTGGGGTGGAATGGGAGTCTAGAGGGTGTGTTTGGGGGAGGGGTGGGGGAGAGAACAATGCGAGCATATTATTCACACACACAAAAGCATCACATACACACTTTTACAGATTTTGCATCTATCAACGCTCCCCCACCACTGCACTGATGCCTGCTCAATCACAGGAAAAACGGTGCTCCTGCAGAGGTGAGCACATATCCCTGACGGGAAACAAGGAAGAATAAAGGACGAGTGGGAATGAGAGGAGTTGGCACATGAGTAACTGGTGTGAATGTGGAATCATAAATCTGTTTTAAAAGTGTTGGTTCTGGAAGAATTATAAATCTGTTCTAGAAGTGGTTGTTCCGGAAGAGTAACCCTAGAGAACCAGTAGCCCAAAAGGAACAGTCCCCAGATCCCTGAGAACAAAGGGCTGGTTGAGTGGCCTTCCTAACTGACACACTGACTGACTGTTTGTGTGGCCATCTTTCTCTGATTCATTCCTGCGTTTAGATGCGTCTCACTGTGAAATGGGACATGATGGGGCTTTGGCCCCTTGGGAACAAAGCAGCTGTAATGGGATGCTTAAGGGCCTTCAGTGGGGCCTGCTGCAGACACTAGTGCCCTGTCCACTCACATCGTCCTGTGAACACACACTCTCTCTCTCTCTCTCCTATCTTTCCTCATCTCATGGACCGAAGGTCAGCAATCATGGACTCTCTAACAATCTCACACTCCCACCTTTCACTTACTCTTGCACTCACACACACACACACACACAATGGCATAATTCTCACTTTTCATCAATATTTATTAAAAGAAACTGAGAATCTGAGATGAGCATAAAACTGAAATCAATCTGCTTCCAGTCAATTTTGCACAGCAGGTGTCGCAGAATGCAGTCTTAGATAGATAGATAGATAGATAGATAGATACTTTATTGATCCTCAAGAATCTTGATCATTTGGAAGAATCTAGTTTCTATTCTAACACAGGACATTCTTTCTGAAACTTCCCAAGATATGCTAGAGCCCTTTTTAAGGCTCTGGCACTGGCTGGCAGTGCCACTGTACTTAAGAACAAAGCCTCTTGAGTCTGAAGCGTATGTCCCCATGGCGCCACATGGGGGCAGTATGAAACAGCAACTGCTCCTTCTCAAGTGGACCCTCTGAAAAGGGTCAGTTACGGTAGACAGAATCTACTCACTGTTTCAGAAAGGGTCTTTTGTAAGTTGGTCTCTAATTTCATTTTCCTTAGCCATTTACAATGGAATTACAGTGGAAAGAAAAGTGATCTGACTAAGTGTTGTGTTAAGTAGATTTAGTTTATATAAAATTAGTAAACAAAATGAAGTGTATCCCCTGGCTTAAGGGGGATAGACTACTGTAAATGAAATTGAGCCTGAAGTGTTAAACATCTTTGAAATCAAGGAAATTGTTTATACAGACTGAAATGTGAGGGCAGAAGCTTCTGAGGCATTTTTACCACCATATGGTATGCTACAATCTACGATAACACATACACATAGCCTATGAGTTTACTTTCATGATCAAAATATAATAATGATGACACTCAGTTGGACCAGTTTTCAAAAACACAAGACATCAAGTTAGATTGTTTTTTTTTTATCAGTTACAACCTGAGTCAGAGATAGTTGTCTAGTTACAGTAAGTAACTCTGTTGTTGTCTGTTTGTGTGAGTCCAGCTGCTGCCCTCAGCCTATAGAGGAGCTCAGGATCACCTCTAATGGACAGGTGCCCAGCTCTCCCAGTGGAAGGTGCCATTTTAGTGCCCGCCACCACGCCTGGGTGCCACCTCACAGCTGGCACCCCGAGCGCTTTCAGTCACTTTCGCTTAGGCACACCCTGCCTAACGACTCAATTCATTATCAGTAGTGGGCGGGCGAAAGTGTGCAGTGAGCTAACGAGAAATCGAAACAAATCGGCAAGCCAGATCAATTAAAGGCGATGCTTTCCGCCCTGTAATTGCAGATGTGATTTGTGCAGATAAGGGAAGTGGGGTTGGGGAGTAAAAATGCTCGGCGTTCCCCTGGTGAGCGTTCCTAATTCACCATTAAACATCCATTTGAGAACCACCTGCCTGCCAAGGCCCTGCCTATGAGTTGCACCCCTGTCCTTATGTAAACAGGGCTGAGTGCCACAGCCACACAGTGTCAACATCTGTGCTGCTACCGGCAAATGCTTTTTACTTCATTTCAGGCCTCTGATGACGTCTAAAGCATCTCTGACAGAGCAATGCAGCATTCTTGTAGTCTGGACTCATGCTAATAGTAAATGACATATGTAAAATACATAATGCATGTTAACTGTTTTCATATGAGGGTTCCTGAAGTCAGGATGTCTCTCTTTCCCTGTATTGGCTGTGTGAAACTAGGATGCCACTATATGACCACTGCACAGTATCATGTTACTGGCTCTCTAATAAAGATTCAATGAAGTTATGCTCTGGCAACTGGCATGCTGTCAAATGATTCAACAAGGGAGAACCTATGAGGAACACACCCATGTGAGATTATATAGCAATGCAAGTATATACAGTATCTCACTGCACGTTTGAGATAAGATTAAGGCTTTATGGTATGGGCTTGGAACTGAATTCATGGATAAAATATGAGCATCCTTGGATAAGTATTTTGATCTTTGGTCTATAGAACCCATGTATCTGGAAAACCTGAGGATGCAGAATAATCCCCAGGACACCTGCTCTTGTGGGTGCGAGGGGTGGGATTTTCCACTCCCAATCCCAGGGGTGATTATCAGCCCTCTCTGCCTGATGCTGCCAGGCCACCAACTGAGGGTCTGAATGAGTGGAGAAATAGTTTCTGACCCCTGCTCTTTGGACGCTTTGCAGGGGGGATGAACCATATATCACTCTCCCCACCTCAACAACAAACTCTACCCAGGAGACCCCAGCGACATGACTTTTATGTGAGCAGCCATGTGTGCTCTTCCACATGAGTTACAGTGCATTGCATGTTGTCATAGCCAGATTGTTTTTTTTTTCTAAGACACAGAATCTCTCTACACATCACTGCAGACTGTGTTTCAGTAGAGAGAGCCTCATGTTAGTTTCATAGGGTGAGGGGTTGCACCCAAACTCGTGCCATTTTCTTTGATTCCTTAAAAGAGGTTATCAGATGACCTATCTAGGAACTTCAGTCACAGTCAGTGTCAGAAAAATAGAACCATAGAACCAGGAGTAGTGCTCCTGAAAGACACGTTACACATCTAGAATACTGGAACACATTTTGATATACTAAATATATTTTGATGAAGGCTATCCATCATGAAGCTGCCTTTTTGTTGACGACTGTTGTCTCTTTTCACCTTGTTTGATTATTTGGTTTCTGTATTTGTCCTGCCCCTGTAGTCCTGTGCTGCCCCTTGGCAACATCTGTAGAAAGACCATAAAAATATTTGACATTTGGAGGTTCTGTGGCACAGCTGCCTACAGTGTTAATTCCATATTTGTACAGGTGCTCCCAGGGAGCCATGTTTCAATCCAATCTGTGGCCTCTTCCCATCTCTCTCCCTCTCTCTCTCTCTCTCTCTCTCTCTCTCGCTTTTTTCCACTCATTTCCTGTCCCTATACACTGCACCATCACAATAAAAGCAAAAGCAAAGAAAGAAATATAGCATTTCAATAATCTGTGGAAAGTGAATTGTACCCAACACAGGAAGCACTAAAATCAAGGCATTTTTCCTCTCCTCATTTTCACGCTCCATAAATGGGCACTTTCTTATGCTCGTTGTCTCTCAAGCATTCCTACAGGTCGGTAGCAATGGCTGTGGCATTCACACATTCTCCTGTGTGAAAAAGTGGCTTCGCACTCCTCTCTGTCCTCTCTCACTGGTGAAGCCCATGGGGGCAGACCAGAGAGCAGACAGACAGGCCGGCCCTTTGGTGTGTGTGTGGAGGAAGGAAACCATTACAGACTTCCCCCTGCTCAGTGTGAAAAGACTCGGGAGGAGAGGGGGCACCATGCAGAGAGAGACTGGGTCTCCGGCGGGGAAGAGATCCCAGACTTCTGACATGGGGGGGATCCCAGACTTCTGAACCCGAAACCTGGGAAATTAAGCAAGTAAGAGAAACTTCCTCGCTGTACTATTCCCAACGGGTGGAACGACTGAATTTCAATGCAAATCAACACAGCAAGACACTCACTTGTACACTAGGCACAACCATATGGATAAGTAGATGAGAGGGATTACTGTATGCACACACACACACACATATATATAAACACACACAGAAACACAAAAACGCAAAATATAAAAAAATATTTGGTAAATGTAAACAGGTTTAGGTAATATTATGTTCCAAGTTCCTTGTGCATATGTATGTGTGTGTGTAGGCGCATGCATTTGTTTACATGTTATGTATGTGTACATGTTGGTCTTACAGTCTTAATTATCCTGCTTTTAGTTATTACTTGTATGCAGGGGGGGTTATGGTATAAACTGATATAAGTAAAGCATCCTTGATTATCCCATGATTAAAAACAGACACACACACACATACACACACAACTAGCACGTCTGCATGCACCATGTGCGCGAGCAATCCATCCATCCTAAACTCCTAACGTGTGGCATGCTGAGCATGGAAGACTGGCTTCAACACCCCAGTTGGCTGAGGGCAAGGAGCCAGAGGGCCAGACTGCGAGGGCAAGGGCTGAGAATAGTTCAGACATTTGCACGTTTGAGACGAGACCTCAAATCTACAGAAGTCGCCGAATGTTAATCAGTATTTGCTTTCTGTGGCAGGCTAAGCCAGCTCTCGCAATGTGGCAATAATTAACACCAAATGGAGAGGATGGCAATGACCTGCAGCTTGACTATGAATTTGCCATATGGTGTGTGTGTGCGTGAGAGAGTAAGATGTGTGTGTGTGTGTGTGTGTGTGTGTGTGTGTTTGCGTGTGGGTGTGTGTGTATGTGGGAGAGAGAAACAATGAAGAGAGTGTGCAAGTGCATTTGTGTTTGTATGCAAGTGTGCATGTGTACAAATGCAGACAACAAATGAAAGGTGTATGAGAAAGCCATTAAAAGTATCAAATGTTAAACTATTAAGTGTGAGTATGCAGTGTGTGTGTGTATGTGTACACCTCCAATCTGCAATACCATATAGACAAATACATGCATGTAAGTGTGTGTATGTGTGTGTTCTAGTCCCCTCTAATGTTGCAGCCTTTATCAGCATGCTTTGATCCACAGGCCCTAATGACTGAAACTGAATAGTGGGATTAGCTGGTGAAGCATAATAACCATGTAGTGTTCGCCACTTCTGAGCAAGGTTTGGGGAACAATTACCAGCAATTAAAGCACTGCCAGTTATTCAAAGAGATAATTATGTCCTCTGTGTATTGCACCAATTAACTACTTTTATTTCTCAAAAACTCTGCCCAGTCGTAAGTGACATTTCTGAAAGCTAGGAATGGATAAGTGCATCTGATCGCAATTATGCGTTGGGTAATTATTGCTAGAGCGTGTTGTGTGCTGTAATCTGTGCAAGGTTTTTTCACTGATCAAGTTCACTTTTCACAGGCAAAATATGCACACCTGAATCCTGGTGCTTGCAGACTCTGAAATGAAGGGCAGAGGGCACAATGCAAAGGGGTTGGAGGGGGCGAAAAGCCCTTTTATCTCCTAATTCCCACTTTATCGCTTATCTCTACATCAGTGAGCCGCTGCGCCAGTAGGATGGCATTTCAGTGGAGAGGGCTTTCCATTTTCTGTCCTTCCTATCAGAGAGGGATTTGAAGTTCTGCTGGCTGATCAGAATCTGATGCCCCGCATGAATGATGATTGTGTTTTAGATGACCCCTCCCCCTCCCAACAATCAAACAACCAGGTCTATCACACCGTGTGCATGGAAGCACAGAGGTGTTTGTTTCTGTGTGTGTGTGTGTGTGTGTGTCTGTATGTGCACAAACATGCACATGCACAAACATGTGTTTCACATTATAATAGGCCACCTTTGAAATCATTCTCACTCTCTCAGGTTGATGTATATGATGTGCATGACATGTTATTCTGAATGCTGTTAAAATAGCCACATTTAACTAGTGCAATGCATTTGCACTGACCAGTAGTGACTAGTGATCAGAAAAAAACAGCATGGCAGCAAAAGCACCTCTTCCCCATGCAAGTGCTTGCGTCTGTTAAATGGCTGACGAGAACACTTGAGCCGGTTGTTCATTAACAATCTGGGGCCCCTTCTGTCTCTGCCTGGAAGCTTCCGTAAGACTACTGGAATGGCACTAGTGCAACCTTTAGCCTCCTATAATGCTCCTGACAGATTCCTTACTGTCACCTCCTGGGTGCCTGTTCTGCCAACAGGTTTATGTGTCACTTCACCCTCAGGGTCTTCTGCTTTGACGCTTTTGAAAGTGATGCTTGGTTGAATCAACACTCTTGTGAACTTCCCGACAACAACATGACTGCAGTTTTGCCTCCCTGAATCATATAATTATCTGCATGGCGTAAACAATGTTGTTGAAAACAATGTTTTTAAAGTCTGTTTTGTATGTATTTTTTCAGTACATACATTCAAGTAGATACCTCTATGAGTGTTTGTATGTGGTTGAGTGAAGGCCTGTGCGTCACACTACAACAGCACATATATGTATGCACTGACGCCACCTAT
>JAGFZM010000097.1:51877-70629 GCA_017657215.1 Limnothrissa miodon | reverse complement strand
TGGTGTGTTGACCTATGCATGTGTGCGTGGTGTGTTGACCTATGCATATGTGCGTGGTGTGTTGACCCATGCATGTGTGCGTGGTGTTGAGTCTGGGCTTCGGCACACAGCCTTCCACTGGGCCTTTGAGAGACAAGCTGGCCAGTCTCCCTTACAAGCCCTATATGTCTGTCCACTTCCTCCTACTGTTTGACTAACATTTTAAACTAACTTGAAGGGGCTTGACAGAAGTATTGATTAATAATAATAATAATAATAAGAAGAAGAAGAATAGTAAATATTATAACGTAAATTATTATTATTATTATTATTAGTAGTAGTAGTAGTAGTAGGCTAGTACCCTCATCATAATAATTATTATAATCATGATCATTTTCAAACAAATGTAAAATTTTGAAACATAAATAAAAATAGTTTCAATTAAATGATTATGTATAGTGTAAAATTTATCTACAAAATCTTCGATCTGGCATCGATCTGCTGAAAGTTTTCCTTAGCTGCTGTGCTGCTAAACGCTCTGCATTATTGTCCAAGAGATGGCGCTAAAGAGACATTGGACCGCAAACATTATCTGCTTCCTGTACTATGATTTAGGCCACAGAATCTGTTGAACACAATAGCAAAATATTTATCCATATTCCCATTTTAGTGATTTTATTTCTATAGGCCTAGTATCCTATGTCTATGTTTTAGTTTGAGCCTACATTAAATGTTTGAAGGTATGCAAAATTGCTCCATTTTTAGTATTACATATAGGGGTAGACTGTGTTGCCTAATTTAGGAAAACGTGATTTCCTGTCCCTACTGTTTTATGCGTACAAAATATGTTGATTATTCTAAACCAAGCGAGAAAGGCTAATACAATTCCGCGCACGCGCGCGTTAGTTGTGTGGTCCCATGTGTAGCCTAATCTTTTCTATAATTTTTTTTTGTACAGCGCTTTTCAAAATCGAACATGCACACCGATCTTAGGTCGTAGCCTATTTCCTATACAACACAACAGCAAAAAAAACTTGGGCAGCTTTTGATCTTAAGGTCTACAATAAACAATTCCAAGTTGCTTACGCTGCTAGGTCTTCTCTTCGTTTATTAAAACAAAGTGTTCCTTTTCATATTATGTAATCTGGGTTCTACAGCAGGGTTTTGCGTTTTTCCCTTCTTCGAGGTCACATTCTGCGTTTTCATTGATAAGGCCACGGGTAAAACAGATGCATAAGCCTAATCTTTTAGCACAGGTTGAATTCAGTTGCCAAGCAACCAGTGTCTGGTAAATCATCCGCGAAATTTAAATCTGTAAAAGAGGGGACCTTCGTTTGGCTGAATGGTCGCCTCGACAATAGCTCCATCGAAGGGAAAAGAAACTTACAATCCATGGGCCGAGCAACCTGCGCTGGAAGGTTTCTACACCTCTACGAGAACATCCAGGCTATTCAGAGAGCATAACGTAGGAGTGGTAAAGTAGGGTCTATATGTGCAAAATAAAAGGACAACAGAGGATGTACTGTCATACTTACAAAAGCTTTACAACAAGATTAACAATGTTGGCGCAGCCGATTTGCGCGATGCGTCATTTTTGGTCACCACTAGGCCTGCAATTTGATGGTGCGATCTCGGTCATCTTGCACTCTTTCAGCTACGTGGTCTGCATACGAATCTTCATGCATACAAATTCCCTTCTGCTCACATACAGGCTCCCAGTGGCCTTCACGTGACGTCACCTGGCTGCCGAGTGAAGGTGGAACATGCTTGCATGTTGTTCAATATGAATGTCAAAGCAAGGCAGGTCGACTTTATGTTTTGCATAAAATAAAGCCCTGTTTTACAAATGTTCTTTATTCACTTTTGGATAAAAATGCCTTCCTGTGTGAATATGCGTAATACAACCGAAATAGTCGATGTTGAAACATTAAGTAGCCTTTCACGTTTTTTTTAAATAGAGCCTATAGGCCTAAAACATATGGCCCAGATAGCCTAATGCGATTAAATATAGGCCTAAATATTAGGCAAAGTTCGGAATCATCAATAGCCTACCAACTATCGGTCAGATAGCATTTTGCCTTCTTAATATGTAAACTGCGGTGGCGTGCTCTGTGTAGGCCTATCCCAGACTAAAATTAATTGTAGGCAAGTAATTAACAGGTTAACCACGTATTTTGCGATCATGCTGTATAGCCTAGGCCTGACTACTTACATTGAAAATGTGACGTTGTGATTGAAATTTCATTGAAATGTACAAATAGCCTGCATAGCCTTCTGTTTGGCACTATTACCCACAACGTTATTTATTTGTTAGACTTTTTAGATAGATCATAGGTATAGGGTGTTCATTTCAGTAGATTTAGTTTTCCTTGACACTAACCCTTTCCGAAATGCTAATATGTGGTAGGCTAAAACTAGTTTCCTCTAAACCAAAACTTTATTGCCAGGGAAGCAAAAAGTTTTTTTTTTTCAGAAAGTAACCCACCTCCGGACACGCCTAGCTTGCAAATGTCAATGCAGTTCAGCTTTTTAAAGTATCTCAAAACAGTTCAGACTTATTATAAACCTTGCAAAAGCTGATTATTAAAAAAAGCCAAAACAGACCTAGACAAACGTGTGTTCACAACATCCTGAACACATACTCGGAGAATATTACGTAATTTAAGTACAAACCAATTTATTTTTTCCTCAGTCATTTTGGACGGAATCACAACTAAAATTAAATTACATCCACAACAAAATAAACCTTTCTTTAACAGCGATCGATGTCATCTTTGTCCTTTTATGCCCCTTTGAAAATAATTTTAAAAACTATTATTTTAACCAGAAAAGACAGTGGGCCTACAATGAAATGAACAGAAGTTAATATCTATAAAAGAGGGGAAATTGTACACATTTCTGCTAACGATAAATGTCAGGAAAACATTAATTACAGCTCGCAATATTTAAATTCGATTAAAATAGTAAAACCCTTTCAATTAAAATATAAAGCACATAACCCCAATCGACATGTGACCATGAGAATCAATATTGCTGGATTTACAATTACCAAAAAAAGACAGAAATGATAAAAAAAAAATACTGCAAGGAAACGGGCATTAAAGTGGAAAAGTCACAACCTTTCAGCTAAAGCTGGTGTATGGATCAACGGGAGAAGAAAAATTCTAAGTGCAATTTCAAAATGAATAATCTCGCCATTTTCTTCTTCTGTTCTTTTTTTTTAAATCCATTCACGTTAATTTGGTCCACAAACACTACAAAATACAAAAGGGAGGCTATCTTTGGGGTCAGGTGAGGATGCAGAGTTATTTGGGGAGAATGGGGTGGAGAGGTGGTCAAACCTCTGCTCCCTTTTGTCAAAATGTTATACGTCAGTCTTAGGTGTTTAAGAAATCCTTTGTGGTCAACACTGATGATTGATCCTCCGAAACTTCCCAAACAACAACAATCCAACTTTCGACAAGGGGAGTTGTCCGTGTTTGTTTTTCGCTTTTCGTGAGATGATTTGATTGTGTTGTCAATGCGCCAAAATTACCTGACGGAGGGAGCGCGTCGCTGTCACCCTCTGGTCGTCGAGTTCATCGTTCAAACTTGCATCTTTTAAGTAATCTACTAAAAAAGTTCCCTGAAAGACAGAGCACAGAGTCATGGGTGTTAGACATTTGATCCTGAAAACGTAGGGCGTTTTTAAAGTCAGGGCAGGCCACAGGGCTGCGGCACTTCATATGTTTCGTTTCTTTTGGGAAAAATATCAAATGCCATTATGATTATATTTGATATCATAGTATCAAAAATATGGAATATAATATCTTGTAGGATAATGGTCCAATTTAGTGTATTTGTACCAAAAGGTTTTTTTTCATGTCTCACTGAACATACGTTTGCAGTCCATGGACGGAGGCGGTGTGTCTGCACTCACGTTGCCGACCTGAGAGTAAACGTCCTCCGGTGTCTGGGGCACTCCTGGGGGCGTCATCCTCTTCTCCTTTTGCCTCCGATTGCAGAACCAGACCCGGACCACCTCTTTCTCCAGCTGGAGGTTGTCTGCCAGAGAGGATATCTCCTGGGCAGAGGGTTTGGGGCACTTAAGGAAGTGACTTTCCAAGGCCCCTTTAACACTCACTTCAATAGATGTGCGCTTCTTCCGTTTCCTGCCCTGCGCTGCGATTTTGTCAATGCTCGTCGGACTACCGGTGGAAGAGTCGGCCTCCTCAAGCCACTTGTTCAGCAGCGGCTTCAACTTGCACATGTTTTTGAAACTCAGCTGAAGCGCCTCAAACCGACATATGGTGGTCTGAGAGAAGACGTTTCCATAAAGAGTGCCAAGCGCTAGACCGACGTCAGCTTGTGTAAAACCCAGTTTAATTCGGCGCTGCTTGAACTGCTTCGCAAATTGTTCCAAATCATCCGAAGTCGGCGTGTCTTCGTCCGAGTGAGAATCGTGGCTGCTCACCCCACTGTGGTGCTGGTGGTGGTGATGGTGAGCGTGCTGGTGATGGTGATGATGGTGATGGCTGCCATGTTCCATCTCTGGAGTGTCTCCTCGCACCAAACTTGGGTGAACCAAACTCCCCGGCGCATTCAGCATGCCATTGACCGTGAATCCCCCAGGCTGAGAATAAATAAGAGACTGCTGAGATGACTGTTGTCCTCCGGTGATGGTTGGAATGTGAGCGGCACTAGAGCCACCCCACGCCCCTTGGTGCGCCTGATGTGCTCCCAGGTGGGGCGGTCTGTGGTGCAGCGCGCCGCTGCTGTGCAAGTCCTCTCTGCTTGAATTGCTTTTGACATCTTGCTGCTGCTGGGGACTGCCCGCCATTCCGACAGGACTTGATGACCACGGCGACGCTGCCTCTGCAGCTGCCACAGCCGCTGCTGCCGCGGCCGCGGCGGCGTGAGGCAACGATGTCACCCACTGGTGGGCATGACTGAGCATGTGTCCTCCGTTGCTTGACGCCATAGCACCCTGCATAAAGTCGCTCTGCACCATCTTCGGGTCGCCTCGGTATCCACCAGACACAGAGGTAACTGCAACACTGCCCGGCTGCATACCACTGCCTCCCGACTCAGAATGAACAATCGAGCCTGACGACAGAATACTATTGCTGGCTAGATAAGGGTTGGAAGCTGCAGTGGCCATCCCCTTGACCACTTTAAATTGTTATCCCCCCCTCCCTTGCTGCCTATTGTCGTAACTTTTTTTGTCCTTACAAGCAGCCAAGTTCAATTTCATGAATTATTCAAACAAGTACAGACGGTATCTCGCTTGTTTCCAAATTAAACTCAGAAAAGAGAAGCTTCAACAAAATTATCCATGTGCAACGTCTTGTCATATGCACGTTTCGACATAAACTGTAAATAGTTGAAAAATGTTTAACATTATAAATCCATAATAGAACAAATTAATAGCGCGAGAGGCGCACATCACTTTAGTGACCGAATACAACTGGATATCTTTCTGGAAAAAATATTATAACATCTCATTCGATAGAGTTAGGTGGTCCATAAACTTCTTTTAGTAGGTCAGGGTTCTCAGTTCCTCCTGGAAAGCACATCTTCCTTAGTGCTTGGGAAGGAGGAGACACCAGGAGCGCATTGTTATTCCTTTGTAAAGTTGTGGTTGGGATGCCTCTGCTGTGGTTTTCTGGTGGAGCTGTCTGCTTACGCCTTTTCTTCTCTTGCTTAAGTAAAGTATCTTCTCCAGAATTTGACAGGTTCAATTCAACGTTTTATTTACGGGCACGTTGTTATTGCGCGCTGTTGCTGTTCCTCGTTCCTCTCTTTCTCTGTTATAGTTAGCTCTGTCCCTCCCTCTCAGCTAGAAAGCACACGAATGTTTATGTCCGCTCGGGCGTGCGCACACCATCTACATCCTTCATCCAATTAGGATGCTGAGCCTAATGTAATACGGCTGCTGATTGGCTGTCCTCTCAACGACGGGCAGCTGCTTAAAGCAAGGCACAGGGAAGCCTTTCACTCTCTCCACACAACAATTAAAATGTATTGAGAATTAACAGTAGGCAATGAGTTTCACTTTGGAAATATAAAGATAAAATGTCACTTAATTTGTGTGACGGAGGCAAATGCTTTGATACAATATTAAGTGATTCTCCTTATGTCGTATATTAATTTATTATGACAAATAAAGTAGGCTAACTTTGCATCACGTACACTTGAAATGTAAGAACAATGAATGGGTGATAAAGAACCGCATTTGAAAAGGGCATCCTTAGCCTACCGATATAAGACAAACCACGACTTGTTCATAGTGCTTCGGTCGTCAGAGTTAATGGTTGAAAAGATGTTTCCAAGCGGAACCACAAATTGAAGGCAAATCCCACTGAACCGCAGAAAAAGAGAGTGGTAACCCAAACAAGGGCAAATTGAACAGTCCGTGGGGGATTCGGGAGGTAATAACTCCGAGTATTCTCTATTCCAATTCTAACAACGGATGCGTGGGTGAAATGAATCAAACGTTATTCACTTTCAGTGAGTTTTAGTCAATGACAGCCATCACATAGTTAGATTCCTCAAAGTTGTTGGAAAATGATTCACATAAATTTAAAGCACAGTTATTCGGATGATTGAAGGATGGCAGGAGAGGGCATTTATTAGGCCTAATTGTTTTTATAATCTAACAAAAGTTGTCACTATTCCCTTATAATGCTTTAGAGCAAATGTTATATCAACGTTTTTAAAGTCACACTAAATGAATTGAAAATAGATGTAAATAAAAAATAGACTAATTTCAGTCATCGATGCCAGAAATACATGTTTCTTTCTCAGCATATTTCACTTTATTTCCGGCTCTGAAGCGCAAGTAGCTCCCCGGGTTGTGTTTACATTGCGCAGGGTGGACAGACTGAGCGCCATGGGACCGTCTTTTCATTAATACCCACGGTGGATTTAGCCCAAATTACCGCGATGAATTTCACAGTGCGCGCTTTCAAACGCGTCTCCTGCGACCACCGATCTACGTGAGGGCAAAGATCTGGCGAGGAAAGACATTTCCACACAGCCACCCATATGGGACAGAGAAATCGCTTGTAACTCGCGTTAAAGGTTTTTCCTCTCAGTGTGTAACTTTCTGTTTATTTATGTGTTCTGTCGTTTATTTGTATAGATCTTCCCATCACCTGCTGTGGGGTTGATTTCTTTTGTATGCAAAGAGAGAGAGGGGAAAATCCCCAAGTACAGCAAGTGACGAACAGTTAGCGCTGATTTTCATTAGCATAAATTTTCATATATTTAAGTGAAAATAATAGCCGAGCAGAGGAGAGCTGAGCTCAGTTGAATCTGAGGAAAGTGAGGAAACCGCTGTGTGTTTGAAATCCGAAGGTGAACGCGGGGGAGATTTTCTTACCGGTAAGCGGAGAGATTACTATCATTTTGGTCATTTGGATTTAGATAAAGGGGTTTGGGGAAATTGTGTGATTTAAAAGAGAAAAGTTCACTTGAGAATACAATAGTTTACCTTCTGTTAGAAATGTGCCATAAAAGGCCGGGACAGAAGATCTCTCTCTCTCTCTCTCTCTCTCTCTCTCTCTCACTCACTCTTTCTCTGTAGGCTATGTGTGAATGTGAAACATCATGCGCGTGATTCAGGGATGATGCTGCTGTACCTATACACTTTATTTAAATGAAGTATGTGCCTTCAAATGCACGGTCAACTTGTGCTTTCATTTGACAAACGTGATAAAGTAGCCTACTAAAAATGTGTGCATCTGGCAGAGGAACTCAGAAATTTACAATATTCACACTTACCTCAGAGAGTTGCCTAGTAGCCTATCGATTTATTTACAGTAAGAAACCCAGACAGTGTAGATCTGTAGTAACTCTACAGGACAGGCCTAGCCTCGAAATTAGTTTCGCCTGTCCTAAAGAAGATGAAATTCTCTGCCGCCTTATCCTATTCCTGTTTCCCATTATGTGATAATTGATGCAATTTTGAATTTGATCTATGAAAACATTTATTTTTAAACACATTTATTTTGATCTCTAAAAAGGAATTAGGAATAGCCTAGGAAAGTAATAGTTTACTTTACAGCCCAAAAGATTTTGTTTCCTTTCTTCATGTTTCTCTCTTTGCTCTGTTTCTCTGTGCTCTTTCTCACGGATTAATGGGGAATGAACTGACGGGCACAGATGCGCGAGGACGCCCGCCACAATGATGGGGAGGCATTTGTGAGCCCCCACAGCGGTTGCCATGGTGAGAAAAATGGAAAGGGGGGGGGGGGGGTCACATTTGAGCAGAAACACTGGAACGGGTAAAGCAACATCAAGAACAGCAAAAGAAGTTGGGCCACCAACTAGTTAATTTTTTGAGGGTATAAGTTTTTAAGGCCAGCCATCCAAATATTATTTAACACACAAGTAGGCCCATAAAGTGCTTTGCCGGCACCAGTTGTGTTTCAGGCTAAACTAGATAGGCCTATAAGACCGTAAGGACGGATTTTGAAAGTCCATTACTTTTTTTCATTTTAAATTACAGCCTAATGGACATTTTGTTGTTGCCTGTTCATCGCGTTATTGAAAGTAGGCTATTGTTAACCCTTATTTAACCAAGTGGTTCAATAAAATAAGCAAGAAATAAGGTAGGCTAAATCTTTCGAATTTACAAAACAATTCGATTAATTCATGGTTAAGCCACAAATGTCAAATTATTTTTGTGCTTCCGACTAAAGGTTAAGATAAGCATTTTTATAGGTCTCGTTTTTATTCCCATCTTACAATATTGGGCAGATATCCAAGCTGAGAACTAGATTAGGCTACAACGGTTCTCTCTCTAGTAGGCTAAATTGTTATAGGCCTATTTGCTAAAAACTTCGTTATCACAAAATCCTTGCATCATCATTCGTAAATTAGTTTAAATTTAAGTTCTAAATCTGTAGTTTAGGCCCACGTTTGTCCAATGGGCTTCTGTTTCTTCCTTACCGCATTCGCAAATTGGTTGTGTAAAATGGTTTATCTGACCGTTTAGGTTAGAAGCATGGAGATCCAAGAGTTGTTGGAGTTGAAGAGAGTTGAAAGCCTAAAAAGCTAATACTGTTGCCATTCAAAGTGGCCTCCGGTGCATGTGCTGGGCTTTGTTATCATGGGACGGAATGGCTTTCAATAATAAAATAATAATATCCTGTAATTAATCATTAGGCCTACACGAGCGAGAGAATAATCTCGTCTCCTTTTTTATGTCTCGACGTTGTGCATGTAATACCTCTTTAGTTCTGTCTTTCAGACCAATGCCCTCTTATGTAAAATAAAAGCTAATCAGGCGCAATGCCATCATAACATTAGTACTAACTCCCTAAATTCAATTATGAGTTGAAACATTTTGTTGCATTTATGGAGGGTATAATTGCCTTCACATGGTTAACATACTTATCAATGTAAATCAGACAAAATATAAATTAGTAAGATGTGGCAGACTGGTCTGAAATAAAATGATTTAGTGTGGCTTGTTACCCTCAGCAGATACATTTTAATGTTCATTAATTAAAATGAAGAAAATGTACCATCTAATCAGAAAAATACATAATATTGATGGTTTTTAGTCTGACAGCCATATTTTTAGTGCAAACCCTTGTTACATATAAAAATGGCATGATGAACGTGACAGCAGGATATGAGGGCAGAATTTTAATGTTGTGGTTTCAGGCTGTTCTTCTTGTTCAGTTCTCCATGCCAACTGCTTTTCAAACAATTATTGGTTTGACCTTTATATCTGTCATCTTTTACACGCTCCTATTCGGCATGATTTTCTGACAGAGAAAAGTATTTTTCAGTATGAATGATTTTTATTTGGGGAATTAAAGAACCCGAGACATCAATTTTCTTTGACGAAGTCAACATAAAAGTTGCAAAAACAATAATTCTGTTCAGTACAAATAACCACTTTATTTTAACTAGGACTAAATATCTGGTTGTTTGCCAGAATTCTCTATAGGTTTTTAACCTTGGAGCAGCCAGCTTAAACTTAAATGGTGAGGTGTGTAGATACGGAATGGCCAGAGCCACAGGTCGGAGTGGTGCTGTTATACCATTCTGTTTTTGTTTGCTTGCTTTAGATGCTCCAGTGTTGATTCCCACTGGAATGTGGCTTGTGGTGACCCTCAAACCCCTTTTGCCTACCGTCCCGAAGGTTTACATTAATCAAAGTGGATATTTCCCATGGGACGGCCACCACAGATTGCTCTAAATCCAGACTACACCAGCACCCTGCACACTGCTAAGCTTGTGCATATTTTCAGTTAAGTTGCCTGTGCATGAGGCAGAAGAAAAGCATATTTACACCCACTCCTTGGAGAAAATATCAACTCCACAACCGCTTTCTGCTGAGCCTGGTGCTGCTCACTGCATCCCTGGCAATCTGGCCGACAGCTTGGCCATAGGATAGTGTGGAAGAGGGAGAAAAACAACATCATGCTTTCACTTGAACCATGAGCCACTGTTCTTCCTTGCAAATGTACTCTTGCTCTATCGTTTCTCCCTCACTTCAGAGGGAGAGAGAGTGATAAAGAAAGAGAGAAAGAACAATAAAGAAAGTGAGAGATAGAAAGAAAGACAGAGAGAAACAATAAAGGATAGAGGGAGAGAGAGTAGCCTAGCAATTGATATTCTTGAGGGAAATCAATGTTTAACTCATCCAGGTGTAGGGTTAGGGGTTGGCATTCAGCTGTCTGAGATGTGTGAGGCCTATAAGGCCTGCAGATCCATGGGAGAGTCCAACAGGCTCTGCCTACTGTTGGATGGGACTTAGCAGTGGTGCTATGATCACTACTTCAGGGTGCTTGGCTCCAGGCCTCTATGCAAATATATGTTAGAACTGTCTCTAAACGACAGCATTGGTCATAGCGTGAGAGAATTAAAGACAAAGCCTTTCATCCTTCTGGTTAATTCCCTTTTTGTTTTATGCAGAAGACACTGTGTTTATTATTGGCATCCCTGTTTATTGATTAATTGATTATTTATTAGGTTTGTTAATATCTCCTATATGTTTTTTGTGGAACTGTAAATAACTGGTGTTGATCCAGTTCAAGTTAGTCAATCTTATTATGTTCTCTTAGTATTAAATAAGATCCAGAGGAGTTTTCAAGTTTGTAAGTCACTTTGGAAAAAGGCACCTGCTAAATGCATAAATGTAAACGTAAATGTAAATGAAGTTGGTGAAGAGCGAGCAGGAACTTTAATGGGTAACGCATACGCAAAGCCTTATAACAAATACTCTGTTTAGTTAGCATTGTTTTGCACCTTAATCCACTGAACAATGGTCTATTTGTAGTAAACAGTAGACAACATTTGTTCCAACTGAAATAACTTGCCTCATATTATTCCCATGTTACGGTTCATCTATTTGTATCTGAAAAAAAAAAACATATGGCATTGCCAGTAGAACCATTTTGAGGGTGAAGGCAGTCTTGGCAGAGAGAGTGTTGTGTTGTTAAACGTGCTTTCCTGTATGTCATTAATATGTTGCCGTGCTGAATTTCATATGTTTAAGCTATCATTGAGACAGGAGGTGAGAATATGGGAATATCATGCAGACTGTCTCTCTCTATGGCTCCGCACACCTGTGGCTTCATCGACTGCACAAGCCAACAGAGTGTCTTTGTCCTCCAGTGGGTGTCTTTAGCCTTGGTTTTGTCTGCAGGGACAGACACTCTATTGCTTACGACCAACAGTATTTTAATGGTATTTGGAGAACAAGAATGAAAGAAAGAAAGAAAGTTCTTCTCTCTCCCCACAGGCACACACATACACACACAAACACACGCTCATCTGCCGCCTTTGCATTTTTTGTTTCAGTGTACCAAAGAAAACAGCCTGCAGCGAGAGAAAAACCAAGCACTGTGCTCTGTAGAGATAGGAACAGAGGGAGCAAAGTGAATGAGAGGGGAAAAACAAAATGGACAGAGTCGTGGAAAACGACAGGGACAACCAGGAGAGATAAGAAGAGAGGCAGCACAAGGAACAGTATGCACAGTCTTGGTAAAAGACAGACAGACGGACAGACAGATATGCTCCACTACTAACAAAAACAAGTCTATCAGTAAGAAAGCGATGAAAACCTCTATCCCTTGCACTCAGAATCCCAGATCCTTCCCAGGTTTGGAAATGAGGAGATGAGTGCGGGTGCCCTATTCTGCCACGGGCTCACCCCAGTGCTCCTAAGACATGAATGGAGACCCTCACAGGCGTCCTGAGGACAAGCTCTGGGTGCACTAGTGTGTCTTTGTGTGGTACCTGTATGGCTTCTTCTCTGAGTGTGTGTGTGTGTGTGTGGGGGGGGGGGGGGCGGAGGGGTTGTGTGTGTGTGAAAGCCATCGGCGGCCGGGAGTCCACAGAGACCATCTCGAGAAACGAGCTCTAAAGTGAGTAAAACCCATTCTCTTTGGTTGTGATTACACTCTGAAAGTGTCTTTAGCATGTGGCGGCTAAATTGGGCTATCAGCGCTAAGTAGCGGCAGGGAAGAAAAGAGCCAATTATGCCTCTCACAGCAAGATGATGATTCTCATCTTCCCTCACAGACACAGGCGACACACGAGCATGCGTTAGCTTGCTCACAGATACACACACGGGCACACACGCACACACACACACATACAAGACACAAAGAGGTTCTCTCTCTTTCTCATCCCCTCTCTTTTTCTCACACACGATCACACACTCACACTAACAAGAGAAAATGCCAGAAAGAACTACATATTTATTTGTTAAATCTTATTACAATTCTTAGAGAACAGTAAATCATGCTAAAAATGTGATTTTTTAACACTTTGCAAGAATAAATCATTATTTTTGTGAGGTGTGCTTGTTATGAAAAGGCATGAATAAAACCCATTCTCCTCTTCTGCAAGGCTATATATCATGGGACTGGGAGTTGAGAGAGTTGAGAGATGAAAAGTGAAAGATGACTCTGTCTAGTTGAGGTTAAATAGAGTTAATGTAATGATATGACATGTGGTTGTAAGTTGATAACATCCTACATTAAAACTTAATTTGCACTGAATAAAATGTTTTTGATAAAACTTTTAAATGTGTCATTGCTTTTTGTCATTCTCAGGTTTATGTCCACTTGTATTATCCATGGGTCATTATTACTGAAATGACATACACTTGTGTGTGTTTAATACAACTTGGTTTCATTTTTTGTTTGTTTATTTTTGAACAAAAGTTGGTGTCTAACACCCAAATACTGTCAGAGACCTAGAGTATTTCCTCTTAGAGACCAATTTTATATGCCAGAAGTTTTCACTTTTATTGTCACTGAAAGGTCAACCTCACTCTCTGTGCTAAAACACAGTTTGTAAATCCAAAAGAAGTAGTCAAGATGAAAGAAGGGACTTGAAAGCTTAGTGAATGCATAAATGCACAAAAAACAACTTTCCTTTTCACAGGATGAGGCTTTTAGATAGAGGGCAGGGGCAACAAAGAACAGCATCCACCTGATGCCCCCTTTCAGGGACACTCCTGGGTTACTGTCTGTATGCTGGCCAAGGTCCGTATGCACAATATAACAGTCTGCGCCTCATGGAGACAAGGGGAGAATCTGATGGTGGGGAATTCCTTCATTATCTTGGTTCAGGATGGTTTAAGCCAGGCATGGGCAAACTAAGGCCCGGGGGCCACATACGGCCCGTTTGGCTTTTTAATCCGGCCCGAAATTATATTTAATAACATTATCAAACCTTTATTTAGTATTTTCCCTGTAATTTCTGCAAACTGTTGTTAAATGCATTAAAAAAGCCTTGCATACTCATGCTTTGCCACCTATTAAAGGCCAAAACTGTGAAATATAATGGCCTTTATATGTCATTTATATTACTTCACACAAACACTACATCTATCTGCTCCTGGCATGGCCCCTTTATTAAATTTTATAACCCACTGTGGCCCACGAGTCAAAAGGTTTGCCCACCCCTGGTTTAAGCCGTATGAGAAGGTATAGTGTTTAGGTTAGTTGATTCTATGTTGGGACTGGTTTCTTGTAGGGTTAGTTAGGCACTTTCCATATTAGCTCACAGACACCATCAAATAACAAAAGGTTCGTTTGATTCATGTGGTAAGGTGGTCAACTGGGAAAGAGAAATGTCTTTCTCCACATTCTAAATAACTGACTGTACGTATGCAGATGTTTCCAAAATAATCAAAGGTTCAGGAGATACCTGTATCATTTCTTTCAGAGAGACAACAGTACAACTTCAACGTTTGTCTTTCTTTGTATTAGCTCTCGCAAAGTAGTCATTGCAACCACTCCATAATTGCAGTCTAATCTAGCAACCCTTTTGACCTCTCCAAAGGAGAAAAACAAGCCATGTAAATGAACCAGCACTTCATTTAGATGCTGACATTTTGTTCCATTCCACTCAGAACAATGAAAGTGAGCTTCCATTAAAAAGCAGGTGGCACATGCCTCGCGGCATGCCAATGAACGATCCATCCTCAAACACCCGCAGTCCCCTAACAATTTGAGCAAACAAAAAGCACTCCGGAATGTGCAGTTTTAAGTTCCTCTGAGCTGGCTATCAGATGACTCATAGGAAAAGCTTAAGTGGTGGCACTTGAGGTATCTGTGGTGTAATGTGTGCATGGGGCCAATTGCACATGAACTGTGCTCTGGCACCACAAGCAGGTGACCTGTCATTCAGACTCAGGAGGGACCACACTTGCATACAGATGGCAGCTGGTATCTGGGAGAAGGAGAGTGTGAGAGAGAGAAAGATAAAGAGAAAGAGGGAGTGAGAGAAAGAGATAAGGAGGAAAAGATCGAGAGAGAGAGAGTCAGGTTGATGGTCAAGGACTAGGGTCAAAGTCCATCTATATTCATTTTCAAAAGGATGGAGGAAAAAGCATGCATGACAACCCCTCTTCCTTTCCAACTCTCTCTTTCTATCCCTGACTCTTCTATGTGTGTGTCTCTGTCCCTCTCTCTCTCTCTCTCCCTTTACCCCTCCTTCTCCCTCACTCCCCCTCTATTCCTCCCCCTCTCCGCTCTCTCACTGTATGATTTTTTCAGTGTGCAGTGCCTGCTGTTTGACTCCTCTCTCCTGCCTGTGTATTAAAGTTTGATAAGCTGTAGACATGGCTCCTCTTTCATCTCCCTCTCTCTCTCCCTAGAGCTCAAACTGAGGGTCACCTTAAAAACTTCCTCTGCACCATTCAACCCTCTCCAGAAGGCTCCAGCAGCAGTCTTCCCAGAAAGCCCCACCAGCCTCCCTGACTCCTCTCCACCTGCACCTCTCCCATCCTTTAAAACATCACCTCCCAGTCACTTCCTGTCAGCACAGGAATGTTTGATAAAGAATCCACGAATGCATCCCATTATACACTAAAAGATAGGAAGGGGTGTTTAAAGTATTTTTAGAGCAATCCTGGAACATCCCAGACAAATGATACAGCTAAACTGACCATGAAAATCCTCTCTGTTCAACAACCGCTCTGGTCCAGCGGAGCTGTCGAGAACCTGCGAAGGGTTGCCAAGTGTTTTCCCCAGTAATCCCCGGGTAATGCCTTGTGCCCCTGGGTATGGGGTAGAACAGCAATAACATGAGTGAAATATCTGGCAGCACAAGGAACTGTGGAAAATCCCATGAAGGAATGTTAGTCTTCCACACCATTCTCCTCTCCCCACAACAGTCAGTCCCTAATCCAGGCCAAGCTTGGGGGGGTCTGTTTGGAGAACAACGCAGAGCAGCACAGGGTTTGTGTGCAAATGAAGGAGCTGCATAGAGCGGCCTGTGCGAGAGAGGGGCAGAGCGGTTCACGAGTCACGGACAGAAGAAAGTCCCTGACACACATCTGTGTCGCTCAGGTTTGTGGGCCAGTCACAGCAGGGCCTCTTGCCTCCTAGGAGGGAGATGTGTGCATCACTTTTGCCTTTAAAGTTGAAGTGTCTAGTAGTAAGGGAGACAGAGAAAGAGCGACAGGCAAGTGTGTAAGGAGAGAGACAGATATAGAGAGTGAGAAAGACATAGAAGGCAGAAGATATATAGATATATGTACAGTATATATATATACAGTATATATACAGTGTATATATATAAACAGAGAGAGAAAGAGAGAGAGAGAGAGAGTCACAGTGCTCCTGTGTGTGCCGCATGCTGATGTAACCATTAAAGAAGGGCTCTGTTGCACTTTGTAGCCAGCTGGCTAAGGAATCCAGCATTGCCCTGGGACCATGCCGAAAGCCAAGCTGGCAGAGGGAGGGCATCTCAAGGGCTGATTGGATTGGCAGCTCAGGGGTCTCCGGAGGGGCCCCTTAGCGAGACATGAGTGTCCAGAGAGCACGCATCTCCAGCGGGGAGGTGGAGGAAGGGAGGTGGGTGTGGGGTGGAGGTAGGTGGGAGGTTGGGGATGCAGGTCCTGCAACAGTCAGCGGTGGCTCTAGAGGGACCTGGCTGCTCTTGGCCCGCTGCTGTCATCTGTTGACCCAGTGACTCGGCGCTGGGACTGGCGCCGTGCCAGGTGGAGGAGGCACGGTGCACAGGCAGTGTGCCAAAGTCCTGCTGCTAGTGGATGTCTGCTATCTGCTCCACAAAAGGCTGTGTTGCACTGAGTGTATATGTATGAGTGTGTGTGTGTGGGGGGGGGGGGGGGGGGAGGGGACTTATGTGTATATGTGTATTTTGTGTGTATGTGTTTGTGTAGTTATGTGCCAGACTGTGTGGGTCTATAGCAGTGTGTGTGTGGTTGTATATTTATGTACCAGTATTTGTAAATCTATATGTATATGTATGTATGTATGTATATGTATGTATGTCATGGCGAGTGTAAAGGCTGGAGCAAGACGAGGTAAAAGGAATGAAAGGAAGAAAAAGAGCAAGTGGAAGAGACCTCGAGTGGGAGGAAGGTGGTCCAAGGCTGTGGTCAAAGCCCATCTGAATTCATCTCAGCAAGCACCTCGAGAAAAAGCAAATCTCATGTCGAGAGAGAAGGCCTTGCTTGCTGCTGGAAGACCAAAGGCTGGGGCTTTGAATGCGAGAAGCCATGATCTCTTATTGAATGCACCTGTTCCAGCCACTTGAGCTAGCCAGGATGAAGAGAAGCTGCTCTTGTTGCTGGAGAGAGTTTGGAAGCCCTTAAGGCCTCCAGACGCCGACTCCAACATTATGGCAGAGCACTTTCAGATTTGACCATCTTGTTTGCCCCTGTGCACCAGCATCGTACTGGACACGAAAATATAGCATAGTAGCCTGAGGAATCACCAATGAATATCAAACAGCACCAACTAAATAGAGCTGAATTGTAAATAACAGAGTTGTTCAGGGCTGGGCTCTGTTGCATGGAGTTTTCAAGACAAAGGAATAAAATGTTGAGAGCGCAGCCTTTAGTTGTGCTTTAGACAGCCAAGCCATGCAGTAGGAGAGGGTTCTATTGGCCTGACATGACTGTAACCTTGGGCAAAAATCACTTTGTGGAGGACTGAGTGTGGAATTGCATAGACATAACAGAAACATTTTTTATTTTTTAAATTTAGCACCCATAATTGTCATTCCGCATTTAAGGATCAAAAATATGAGCTAGATGTTGGAAAGGATTCTGAACATTGTGAATTCCGGTACATCTTTTCTCTGTCTGAATTCAGGTTTGCAAAAGCTGATGAATTTGGGCGTCCATCACCCTGCTACCCAGCTATACAATCCTGATAGTCTGAATGAAGTGTTTTTCCAAGCAAATACACAAGCTCTTAGTTTAATGCTGCCATCAGTTCTGTGGGCTATCTGATCATAATTGCCAATCATGTGTTCCTCTCTACTGAAGCAACGGATCCATCTGCAGATGGACTATTTTTTCAAGTCTTATTTTTTTTGTCAGCAGGCAAGGCAGTGATGATAAGTCTTTGCCAGAAGGCTAGGACTGTGGAGGAATGCCACCACAAACATGACAGGGTATTAATCTCACCCAGTGCTGCAGCCAAGCCCGTCACCAGATCTCAGTTCAGCGGAGCATCTGCGCCACCACGCAACTCAACTCCAAGCTCCAGCCAGAGACGGCTCGCTCTCCAAACCATTGCCCAGGCGTCAGACAAGTCAAGCCCAACAGCACTGGCGTTGTGCGGGGGCGTTCAGGTGGCACAGTAGACAGGCCACTCTACGGGCAGTGGGACACCAATTTTCACACACAAGCCACCTGATACTGGGCTGCATGTGGTATTTAATCAGCAGAAACTTTTCTGAGGCTGCGGTGACATGCCCAGTGTCTTGATGCGGTGCCTGGAGTGGAAAGAGCGGTGCAGGCTAAAGAGCGCATTTGCCCTCCCGCTGTCAATGCTCAGGTGGAGGATGCATACTGTATGCGCTTGTGCTGGGATGCACTTCACTGACAGAGGGTGTGCATGAGTGGGCGTCTCGACTGATGGTGAGCAAACTTGAACTTGAGCAGAACCTGAGGCCCTGGGGCTGCAGCGGATTGTGTGTGTGTGTGTGTGTGTGTGTGTGTGTGTTAAAGCGTATGCCAGACGCTGCGTGTGCGTGAGTGGCACTTGCTCCATGGAAACTGTCTGTCCTGTCCCTGATGAGCTCCCTGCTTTGCACTAAACCAGCCACAGGGGAATTCAGCTGATCCCCATTCAGGTCACACACCCACATACCATCCTCACATACACACACACACACACACACACACACAAACACAAACACACACACACACCCACACACCATCCTCACACACACACACACACTCACACACACGCACACACAACCACAAACGCACAAAAACACACAGACATAAACAGACAGACAGACAGACACACAATCACAATCACACACACACACAC
>JAGFZM010000097.1:27737-40647 GCA_017657215.1 Limnothrissa miodon | reverse complement strand
CTGCGTTAGAGTTAGTTAGTGTTGAGAGGTACTGTAGTTAGTGTTAGCACCAAAACACATTCACCTCACAGCACAGCCTACAATGGCACAGCCCACACAAACACCTGTCAAACATAAAGTGTGGGTGATATCGGTACATTTCTTTTCATTTTGGCGATGGGCATCGCTAATTAAATCACGAGGAATATACCACATAAGGAAACATTTACTTGACATTTGATGCATCTTGACGTGATGGCTTGCCTGTAACATTACAATTTGCACCACTACGGCTCTGACTACTGACAACATGTAAGTAATGTAGTCGTTGTCCCTCTACGCTATTCTACGTTATGGGCAGAGTTTGAATATATCTTATATTAGCACTCCAGCTAGCTACTCACCAGGACACCTGGCCAACACTCCATTCATTCTCCTTACACCAAGCTTCAATAACTCTTTCAAGGCCATGATTCCTGACAATTTCCTCTCATCTCTCACGCCAGACAGGCTCAAAACTGTAGGGCTGCAGTCCATAAAGAATTTGTTGGGTTTCCACTACAGTCTCCTAGTCGTTCTCTTCATTGCATTGCGTTTACACGAGAGTGGCCTCACTTATGTTCTTTGTAATGGGTGTCCATGCAAGGGAAATCACTTAACTCAAACATCTATAATATTGGGATTTCGGTTTTGATTTTTGGAGAGGTGAAAGTAAGCATGTCTATAAATGTTCATGAGAAATTTAGATTTGATTGATCACTGTTTTGGTACATTAAGCTACATTAAGCTTTGTCTGTAGGCTACAATGTAGAGGAAAAAGCGTAGGCTTGGTATCATCCATAGTTTTGGGATTTTGATATTTGAAGAGCTGAAAGTAGGCCTAAAGAGAGATGTTCATGAGAAATTTGGTGATGATTAATCGCTGTTTTGTTACATTAAGCTTACATGTTAAGCATTTTAGGATTACTACAAGTTCCTCTTGTGACGTCACCCATAAATAACAACCAACTCGCCGCCTTTGTTCAAACCGCAATAAATGTTATTTTAACACATTTCAAGACAAAAATGTTAATATACACATTGAACGCTTTATGTACAAATTAACTGATGTTGGTGGTTGTTAACTTGAAATTTACACTTTAAAGTAAAGGGAGCTATAGAAAGATGTTGCTCATGTTTTTGGTTCCTGTCACAGCTAATATTTCTGCCCAACCATTGTCTTCGTGTTGCAGTTGCAATAAGGGCCACAGGATGAACATAAGGTACGACAGTTGTTCCACATTTCTGAAGATCACGAATGTCTTCAACACTAAAATCGGAAGTATGACTGTGATGGTTTTACTATTAGGGGTGGGTGTAAGTGTAACTGCAAGGCGTTGTTTTGTTGAGGCAACAAAATTTTGGTGTTCCACAAGTGCCAAGGAGCTGCATCCAACGAGCCCTTATACACCCAGGTATGTAGTGTTTTGGCCTGTCATAGTGTAATGACAGGCCAAAACAGTTTTTGTGTCATCTAGAACTCCTAAGGGAAAACTTGTGGCTGAAAATATGTGTCTGGAGTAAGAGATGGGACATGCAGCAAGGGTCTGCTGTCATAAGGTACCGCTGGGTGGCACATCTATGAATCATGATGCTGTTGTGTTGAAACGATCACATGTACGCAACCAATACAGAAGACTGCATGCTGGAAACAACATTTACAAGCGGTCTAGCCTACTTTCAGCACAGCCTGGCTTTTTCTACCTCCTCTGAATTCATAACTGAGAAACACACAAACACACACACACAGTGCACAAATATGCGGTCCACACAGGCCAATATGATGCAAGTCGACACGATTCCTCACCCATCCGTCATGTGGACCAAACCTACAGTGCGCTGGGCACCCAAAACCAAGGCCAGGTGGGTCTTGACAGTTAAGCAGAGATGGAGAGCAAAGAATAAGGGGGAAGGAGAAAGGGGGAGAGATGGATAGAATATAAAACTGTTCGCCTAGGGGATGAAGGGATAATTTATTACTGGCTGCTCAAGGGAGACAGAATATTCTTCCCCGGCACTTTTCCTGGCGTCTGTTGTCTGTCGGGATGAAGGATGGGGATGCCTTACTGAGCACGCTCACTGGGCATTCCGGAATATTCCCCGTGGCATGGGAATATCAGAGTTTAGTGATTGCCGTAAAGGTTATGGGCTGAGGAAGACTCTGAGCAGAAACATATTTATTTCATCTGAGAAGAATGACAGACTAAGACCCCAGTGTTTTTATTTCTACCAGTGCATTTTACAGAGGTAAAATATGGTACATAGAGTTTGTAGGCCTATATCAAATAATTAACAATAATTTCCATTTAACTCTGTTATTTATACAAGCTCATGAGCCTCCATTAATTCAGTGTGTAGCACCCTTCACACACAGTGGAAAAACCTACTGTGTTTGGTTAAGATTGTTTGTTTTCTACAAACAGATGGCAACAATAAGCTAAGGAGTATCCATCATCTCAGCTAAAGACCCTCCCTGTTGTGCCAGCTAATATCAGTGGGTAGCCCAGGTGTAATTGGCTGGGCTAACCACAGGACCAATTTATCTGTGGTGTCAGTTTAGCGATAGCTTCCTGGCGCTGCCAGAATGACCTCCACCACGGGAGTGCTCGTTTAGCAACAGCGTTTCCCGGGCACCCATTAATAAACAGTGGTGAGCTTCCCAGCAGACAAACCAACATTGATGAATTGGAGTTTGGTCTTAATTGCTTGGTAAATTAAAAGCTCACTATAGTAACAGCATACGGCAGAGGCGATATTTAAAAACCCATTAAGCTTGCGGATGTTTCGTTTAGTTCAGGGGCAAGGAGAGCTTTTCATGACGGGGAAAAAAAGCACAAGCCAAATTCTGCAAGAGAACTCGGTCACTCCACAGACGTCCAGAACACTGATCTAAAGATACTTTGCACTGTCCATAAAAAACAACCCCTAAACAACCACTAAACAACCACTAAACAACCCCTAAACAACCACTAAACAAAACAATTTCACACAACCGTTGTGAGCTGGGTTTGCATATTTCTTACAGCAGAAATCCCAGGAGGAGAAGGGCCAGTCTTGTCAAGCGCAGCCACTATATTTAATCCAGCCCACCCACCAACCTCTTACACTTTACCTCTGACACTGCTGACACTGAGCATCATTCTCAATGTGTTCCAACACCATAGGAGGGGTTAGATAAAAAGCACAGCAGGGGCTGGTGTTGTACTGCCACAGACACATCCAGGCTGAGTTAGACTAGCAGTGAGAGACTGGGGAGTGTGGCTCAGAATGGAGGAAGAAAGACTGGATCAAATAACACCAGTTCAAAGAAATACAGAATGAGGTATTGTAGTTCAAACTTAGTACAAATAGACTATATTACAAAATCTATAAATTAACAAATAAACTCAGGTGCAATTTTACAAGCCCAACTCAAGCGTGCTAGTTAAATGGTCTGTTTGTCTAAATGGCTGGGCAAATGAACTACAATTTTACAGTTCTACTTTGCCCATGTTTCAGTGGCTATTCCTGCATATGTGCAAGATTTTAAAATGAAAGAGGGCACCAACATGCCAAATGGTTATGATAGCTCTTTGGCCATGCCCAACCACTTCTAATTCATCACAGCCCAAGCAAAAATGGTTCCCCATTCTTTGTCTCGTTGAAGACTAAATGATGATAGGGCAGATGTTTCTCTGAAATAACAAGAGGATAAAGAATGAAACGTTATTGCTACATGTTATACAAATACAAAGGTTCAGTCATTGGAGATAGCTATCATGATCAGAGATTCACCCATGATGTCATAGAGGAGCTTTATTGCATTATGGAGATGGCATTAAGTGTCTGATCAATATTCAAACTCCCAAAGCAGATGTGTGATATACCTCCAGCACTTTCCTTAGTCCTCTACACCGCCACATAGCAGGCTGCCATTCTCCAGTCATGAACCATTAAAGGTGATAGTCGGTGAGAAATTAAATTAGGGCTCCGTCTTCCTCGCGAGGCTCTACCGATCGCCGGAGCTCTAGACAACAGTAAACAAGCCCCAAATGGGGCGAACTGCAGGAGGAGGGAAGCTGCATGCAGTGTGTAGGGCCAAGGAATCCAGGAGCTGGCAGCCTTAATCAACTAATCCCTTGACACGCTCCCTAGACACCTCAGCATCTGAGATCAGTCCTCGCAGCTCTGTGGAGGTCATATGGCGGGCTGTCATGACAGAGAATGAGTCATTACCAGGGAGGACTGGTGCTGAATGCTAAATTGAGACATGCGGTCCTAATTGACAGACTATTTGCAAGCCCAGTCACAAAGTAAGACCGTAAAGCATGATTTATGAACGTGCAATGTGCACTTTATCTTTCACTTTTACAAGTTGTGCTGGAAACATTGTGTGAGAATATTATCCTTTAATTTTTTTCCTCACACAGTTTTAGAGTGGAGATGAAACCTTGCAAGTAACAACTCTGATGTACCCCCATGTTTTCCCAGTCACCATTACTCTCCTTCCATGTGCTCTTCTCATTTTTAATTCCCCCCATCATTAGCAATTCTCCTGGAAACAACAGCAGCTTGTTCAGAGACTTTCATGAATCCCAAATGGAAATATTTTACTGCAGCGATCACAGCAGTAAAAACAAAGATGTGTAGATTGATCTGGCTGCTAAAAAACATTGGCCGCATACATTTTCTTTATCATGCAATTTGGCGCTTTGTTGTTGGGCGCATGCAGAGCCTGAAACAATAGGCTTCCAACAGTGGGCTGTGTCCTTTAGACCAAGTGCTTTGGCAAACTCTGCCTGCTCTGTCAGACATTCAGATAGACATTATGGTGTCATTGTGCCACCACACTTAATATCACCATTTCTGTGCACTCCTTCCTGTCCCTCTGCTGCCTCCCTGCCTCCCTCCCCTCTGTCTGTCTCTTGGGGTGGATGTCAAATTTCCTCCGTATGGACTGTTGTCTTTATCAGCCTGTTGTCTGCCGGTGGCCAGTGCCAAGCCAAACGGCGAGCCCTTGTACACCAGATCCGCTCTCTCTGCTTGATCAGCTTTTGATTCGCTAATCAAACGCAGAGCCTGCCGCCCCGGCTCCATGGAGCTCACGGGCCGAAGCGGGACGAGCGCGCCAGACCTGCGGCCCGGGGATCCTGTGTTTTCAGTACCTCCCACCAGGATCGCAGCCACCTGATTCATCTGAATTTCACGTCAACATTTGCTTAAGGATCACAGGGTGAAAAAGCAGAATAAAAGGGGACATGAAAAGAGGAAATGATGGATATCCTTTCATTTCGATACTGGAACCGTTTGCGGATTTGGAGCCAACCAACCCCTTCAGAGCAATATTTGCTTTAGATTGCCCAGAGAGGGAGCAGCATAGACTGTGTGTGGAGAGCAATGAATGAAAGGCATTCTTGGTGTCTTTGAAAACTCAATCCCTCACAAATTCCACTGTGTGTAGTCCAGAATCTAGCTGTCTAAACCCCTGAATATCAGAGCAGTGTGTTTGAGTGGAGTTGCACTAACCTGGATGTGTCATTGATACACAGCAAAAGCAATTCTCTGAACCACAAGCTCTCCTCAAATGGCCAGACATGATTATACCACTAGTAGGAACAGTAATCTTCCATGACAAACACTGACACTGAATTGCTTGCATTGCAAGGCAAGTGGAATACGCTAATGTCAGAATTGTAAGAAAAAGAATTGAATATTGAATCACAAAATCACACCCATTTTTTGTAACTAAAGATGAGAGGCAGATGTTGATGTTCTGCCTGTTTGTTTAATGTTATCTGAATTTCAAAAACATTCAGTGGTCTAGCAAAGGATTTTATGGGGTGTACACTAATCTAGTACAAGACAGCATGGGTTATGGAATAATTCAGTGCCTTCGACAATACTCAAGTTTTGTCACTCCAACTTAATATTTTTTAAATTGGCCTCATTTCTCCTTTTATTTCTTTCTATTGGCTATTGCAGGTTTTTTAGTACCTTAGCTTTTTAGTTCTTAAGTGAAAAAAAAAAGAAACTGGACTTGAACAAACAATCATGAAGTGTATGGCAGGAATGGAAGGATGCTGATGCATTCATCTGTAAAGTCTATACAAAAAGCTTCCAGAAATCTATTTTGGTAAAGGTGAAAAGGTAATATCTAGCTGTTTATGCGAGTTTTAATGATACCGAAAAAACAAACTCAGTCCTATACGTATGTTAACGTTAGATATCTGATGTCCTTCTTCAGTGAGGGTGAAGTGGCATTAGGATTTCACAGAACTAGAAAAAAAACACAGGATGCAGTCTGGTCTGAGCACCAGTGCTCTGGCTCTATTGAAACCAGACAAACACCTTGGGCAAAGAAGATATTTCAGCTGAGATTTGGAGTGCTGCACCATCCAAAAGCACAAGGGTGGGGTGGGGGTAGCGGCCAAGGAAAGGAACACTAATATAAAGGCAACATCTGGTTTCATATTCAGAGGCTGTAAAGGAAATTGCTAAACTTCTGTTTTGATTTATGGAATTATTTGGGCCGTCTTCATCAGACTTGGAATTGGCGTTGTCCTGCATGAGAAAAGACAAGCAAAGCGATGCAGCTTGCTTGAAAGGAGTAGTTGTGTCCTTTTCTAAAGCTCAGACAGTTCTTGAGTCAATATGAATGAACTTTGTTTCTCTCTCTCTCTTGTTCTAAATGGGTGTGTTTAAGTGTGTAAAATGCCACCATCGAAGAGAGGGCATCAGAGTGCATCACGTATATATATGTGTATATCTTACACAGCAAGTCAAAGTGAATAGCGGCTGTCCTCAGGAGAGCAGCAGACATGCTGTAACAGCACTCCATAGTGAAAAGAGCAGGCTTCTCCCAGACCTACAGCACACCAACACCACAAAGCATCCATACATGCACAGCTCTAGTTCACCGGGAGTGTGAAACCTAAACACTCACTGCAGGGATTGTGTGTGTGTGTGTGTGTGTGTGTGTGTCTGAGAAAATGTATGTATACTCATGAAAGAAAGGCAGATAGATAAAGTAAAAAAGGGAGAGCGAGCTAAGATAGACAGAGCACCACCGTAGACAGGCAGTGAAAGAAAAGTAGGAATAGGCTATAAAGTTACAGTTTCCCTAGGTACACACACACACACACACACACACACACCCTCTCAGACCTTTCTCCCTAGCCACCCAGGACAAACACAGGTGAGTTGTGACAGCCGTGCTTCTACCCACTGCTTGCCCAGAAAATTAAAACACCAAGTTCCTGGATTAGCATGAATTAGCATAGCAGCATGGGGACAGCGATGACACTCTTGGCGATAAAAACGTTGTCCCCATTCAGAGTTTGTTGACTGTCACAGCTGGAGAGTTACCTTCCTCGACCTCGAGCCAATCCACAGGAGTCACTTCCTCAATGTTGCGTAGGCCTCTGGACAAAGACGGACATCACTGCGATTATCCTGCCCTTTCTAGGCTCTCTCTCAGTTAGCTATTAGGAAACATTATGCAATGAAAGGGTGATATCAGGGGGAAAAGGCCTGCCTGTGTCTCTCTCCTGGAGTGCTGTCTTTTACATGCGCAGCAGATTATTCATGGCTGATGCTTGTCTAAGGGCTAACCTCAATGAAAATGGATTTAATGGGATTCACCAAATGTCAAGACAAGTTACATTTCAAGGGAGGCAAATATAAGTTGAGTAATTAAATAGAGTTAACAATTTTCATCTGTTTTTAAAAACTTAAAACCTCTGGTGAACACTTCCTTGGAGAGTCTGCAAAGGAAATCAGACTTGGGATTCTCTCTTTTTTCTCCTGGAGTCTAAATAAATAAGCTTATTTTTCCTGTAACAATATTTGATTTGTCTCTTTCACAGCCTATTGCAAGAGGATTAGATAAACAGAAAAACATAAACATGCCTCCCTCCTCTCCCTCTCCACAGTTCACACCCATAAGTCAAAGCACCGGCAGGCTGGCAGTCAGTCACATAAAACTGAGAAACGTGGAGAAATAGTCAGGCAGGAAATTCCTCCAGCGCAGTGCACGGCGAGGGGAGCACAACTGGATGCCTGTACCCCGAAACCCAAAAACGGGCCAAATCAAATAGCAGCACCCTGCGAGGAAATGGCTGGCCAAACAGAGAGGGCCATGAATCTGCGCTCGGCATGAATGTAAGGACTTCTCCATGCAGTCCCCTGTGTCTCCCATAATCATAGAGACCTTTTATGGTTAAAGCACTTTTCCCAGATGGATACTGTCACATTGAGCAAATGACCCCGTTCAGGCCTGAACACTGCTGGTTCTATCAATGCTGTGAGCTACTATTTTGCGTTCTAGCTCCGGGGCTACCACACACACCACAGGCCTGACAGCTTGAGACACCCCAGTGGTAGGAGGCATCAAGCATCACTATGTGCTCTATACTGTTGCAGTACAAAATGGCAAGAGATCGCTGCTCCAACATGGGGCACTATACTCAGAACATCCATCTGAAAATGATTTTTATTCATTGGAGCTGAGAAATGCTGAGTTGATCTTGTCGAGGTCCTGCTTTGTTTGCTTGGCAGCGTGCAGAGCACTGGAATGCTCTCGTTCCTTCAGGAGTCGCCCAGGAACCCTGCTGACGTCTCAGCCACATGCGGCCTTTCTGAGGTGGCTTCCAGAGCGGCCGGATAAGATCTCCATGTTACTTCTGTTTTTCTGTGGAGAGGCAAATTTGGAGATCCCCTGTCCCCCATCTCCCACCACCGCCACCACCAGCACCACCTCTCCCCAGACTGCATGTGCCCTTGAGCTCCAGTGTTGGGCTGAGGGTTTGTTTAGTGAGTGTTTATTTGTTTTCTGTCGTGAGGCTGGGATTAATTATCATGACCATATGTTGGATAATGCACAGGCCTGTGGCATGCCAGACTCTCCAGTCTCCATTTTTATTTATTTATCATATTCTTTTTTTGTTGTTCCTGTTTTGTTCATGGTGCTTCTGCTTCCAAATCAGGCTTTTGTAAATATCCCAGTGTAATTAGTGTTGACCCCTGCCAATGACTGAAACGGTGAAACCTAAAAACTCATGTTCTTGACTGACTAGGTTACTTTAGCAAATCCTCCATAGAAGACTTGGACCGGAGGGCATGGCAATCAATGTGATTACCCACGTGGTTTGGATATTTTCAGTTTATTTAGTAAGTTCTTCAACAAACGTTGTTGGATGTGTCAGGATTTTGGCTAGTAAACAGTACTTGTGAATGTCTTGGCTGCTTCTAAAATGTTTATAGGAAAGATGATGGACTTCTTTTTGAAGTTGTTTTAGAGTTTTCTCCAACTTTGTTGGAGTGGTTTACAAAGTTAGTACACAGTGGTCTCCACAATAACTGGCACTTCCTGTTAATGCATTTGGAATGCCTGAAGTCAGATAAAAATCAAATGTTACAGTATGTTTACACAGCTACAAAAGACAATACTGATACTGATAATAAATCAGTGTACCATATGATAACACTCCCATAGGAAACAGTCACATTCAAATAAGTCTCGCCATTACTGTCAGACCCTTATTTCATGGTCCCTCTTGTATTACATTTTTACTACTGTATTCTAAGGCTTGTTTGTTTCACAATTAAGCTACATATCACAGATTACATTTACACAATAATTGCTGACAATTACATAATAATTTGGTGACACGTTATAAATTGTTTATCAACTTGTTTAATACATGAACTTTGGTGCTTTATTGAACGATGGTGTGTTGGTGTGGTTTATTTTAACCATAGACAGTAATGTAAAAGTCTTCATTGACTGTGAATCATATGAAGCCTGCCACAAGTAGCTTTGATTCCAGGGTTGTAGGTGAGTCAGAATTGGGCTACAATCCACAAGAACCTGCAGAGCACATTTTTAATTTAATGATGCTATTTTCTCTTTTTTCTGTGGGTGCCAGTAACTCTTACATTCAACAATAATAACATACAACTGTAGGTGAACATAGATTGTAAGGCACATACACATGTATGCAGTAATATCTACTCTTTTCCATGTTAAATTATCCTTAAGACCACAGACGTCTTCAGAATAGATGTTCTCTGAATATGACAGAACCCTGGCTATTCTCCATTAGATTAAACAACATTAGGTCAAAAGACTTGTTGGGAAGGGTTGGCCTTGGCAAAAGTTTTATTTTATGTTCAATTATTTTTATGTAATTCCATGTATTTTGAATTATTATTCAAATCTCATCTGCATTCTTGGAAGCTTCTACCTTATGGATGTTTCATCTTATGACAAAGACTAAAATATTTTAATCACTTGGTACTTTGAATCCATAAGGCCATTATGCAGACATACCGCCAGGCCTTTTTGAAGAAAAAAAACACTTCCATATCACATACTTCAACTTTATATTATGTGGTTTTGATGTGAATCCTAAATTCTGCAACAAAAAGTAGCATACTCATGCCTGAGGTAATAATGCTTAGACACTGTAACAGTTTATCGTTTATAACACACAACCACAATTCACATTAAAATAATGTACATTATAACAGAGCTAACAAAACTGAAATGTTCTGTTGAGAAATGGGCTTGACTATTATGTTATGTGTGATGAGCCGTAGGACTGACTGACTTTTAAACCAATGAGGAGACGATAGAGAGGATAAGGGGCGGGACCAAAGAAAAGGGAGAAGCAACGTAAGTGCAGCAAGATGGGAGAGGCTAAAAAAAAGTAGCATAGGAAAAGTTAAGTTTCAGCTGCTACGCATCTTGGACGTGGCTAAACTGTGTTGGATACCTTCTACTCGTTAAAAAGCGCGGCCGGTGGCAGATGAATGAACCCATGTAAGAAAAGACATGGGATCGGTGGAATCTAATAAGCAAGTTTGAATGTTCCCCTCCTCTCCTTCTCCCTCCTCCCTTCGTGAGTATTCCCTGCCACTCGACTTTCTCCATGCTAACACTGTGCACAAGGGACTCCTTTGAACTGAACTAAGTTACGTTTCTTCAGTGCTCTCTCCCTCTTTTTCGTCACATCTAAAAAAGTGGACTGAACACTGCCAATGGCCAAACGTGAACTGAACAGACCTAATGGGCGATAACTGTGCCACGGACATTGTATATGTTAATGTGTTTGTACCAAACTGAATTTTCTTTTTGTGTGAATGTCAAAATATACAAGTGGTTATTTTGGGTTAGTTGTTACTAGGCTAATTAGTCACTATTGGGTTTCCTTATTTGGGTGATATGACTGTATACAGTTTATGGATGATATGTTAGTCTATTGCCATGTGTAATTTTGGTTGTTACCAAGTTGAGCAAGCTTTGAAATTTGGTTTATGATTGTATCTTGTGGTAAAGTCTGGAAACTATTTTTGTTATTTTATTCTATTTTTGCTATTTTGTTAAAAGTCATTGAATTTAATACTTTTTATTTCATTTCTTGACAGGCTAATTACTCGGTTTAAAGCCTTAATAGATTTGTTATTTTCAGTTAGTTACTCTAGTTACTAGCGTGTGAGGAGGGGTGGGAATTAGGTACACCTCACCATATATACCACTACACTGACCTGACTCACAGACATTTCCCAACAGCCTTTATACTAGAGGCTGCTAAGTAGTTTGTCCCCACTCACTACATTTTGGCGCCAACGAACAGGACGAATTTCTGTGTAGGCTTTTTCTTTAATTTGAAAATTATTTGAAAGTTATTCTCAGGTTTAGTGAGAATGGCGGAGGAAATGGATGAGTTACGCAAACAATTTAAAGAGCTGCAGGCAAAGTTTGCCGAACAATCCTCTTACATGAGTCAACAAACAGCATTCTTAGAACAAGCCCGTAGTGACCAAAGAGAGGCAATGGCAATGGCGAAAGTTGCGCTAGAGCAGAAAAATCAACCTGCAGTCTACATACATAGAGACAGGAAGTGCCCAGATTTTAGTGGCAGCAAAAGTAATGACGAGCAATCGATAGAAGAGTGGGTAGCTTCAATGAAGTCATACTTCAAAGTTTGTAGGGTTCCCGAAGAAGATCAAGTTGAACTTCTGAAACAGCACCTAAAGGGGGAGGCAAAACTTACTGTAAGGCTCATGTTAGAGGACGGCACTCCAGACATCAAGTCTGTTTTTAAAGTCCTTGAGGAGATGTATGGTGACAAAGTCCCTGTAGGCTCAAGGTTAAGAGAATTCTATGATCGCAAACAGTTGGCAGGTGAAAAGATTAGAGCATTTGGCCACAACCTCCAAGAAAAGATTCGCAAACTTAAGCAACGTGACCCTGACCGCTTTTCTGACCCTGATGCAGTGTTAAAAGAACAGTTTGTCTTGGGTTTACATGATGACTCATTACGTAGAGAGATGAAACGGCAGGCAAAAGGGGTGCCTCCCTCAACATTCAGTAAACTTATGCAGGCTGCAATTGATTGGTCAGAAGAGGAAGAAGCTCCGGCAAAGAACCCCAGCCAGGGCACAGTCAGCGCTGCTATTGCCGAAAGTGACCCTGTACTGTCTCTGCAGTCAGTGCATGATTCCACACAGAGACTTGCAGCGAGACAGGATGAGCTTTTTACAGCATTACAGAAGGCAGACATGCGCATTAGCCCACAGGCAGAGCTTAAAAGGCCACCTCTGCGAGATCTTGATGGTAGACTAATTTGTTATACTTGTAGGCAGCCCGGGCATACAAGTCGTAACTGCTAGCAAAGCAAGGGTAGACCACGCCCAGCTCAAGTCACTGTGCCGGAGCCAGAAGAGGGCGAGGAATGAATGTGCTGGGTGAACTGCATAGTCTTTTTGTTGGGTTAGAGGGAGTCCAGAGAATGGATAGGCACATGGAGCAAGTTGAGGGTGTGACACTTCGTCGCATTTTCGTGGAAATGAGAAAGGAGGAGAAAACTGTAGGCCATGATGGAAGAATAGGCTTTGTCAAAGTAGCTGG
>JAGFZM010000097.1:0-17737 GCA_017657215.1 Limnothrissa miodon | reverse complement strand
GGGGGGGGGGGGGGGGGGAGTGGGCAACCACCGCAAACTTCAAAAGAGGCTACTTAATTAGGTAGGAAATGACAGGTAAACAGTGTAGGACTTGTATCAATTCAATAATGGTTGAAGGTATTCTGATAATTTATAGACAATATCAACATATCTGGCTCCAGGACTGTTATTCAGTTGGATTTGACACTCAGTCACATAAAAGTCTATACTGTCCTGACGTATACAGTAAATGTACACAAGAACACAGAGACTCACCCGCGTCTCACTCTGTCTTCACAGACACTAATACACACACACACACACACACACACACTGTGTGTGTACAGTATCTCACACTTGTTATGTCTGTCTGTCATCTACAACACAGACTGCTCTGAGCACCTCACCACTAATTGCCTCAACTGCTAAATTTAGAAGGAGCGAGAGAGAGAGAGAAGAAGAGGGAGAGAGAGAAGGAGAGTAAGACAGAGAGAGTTTAGAGGATCGGGGAGGTGGCGATTGAAAAGCGAGATAGACTTTAGAAAGGAGGACGCGAGAGTGAGAGCTCTCGGATGCCTTTGATCAGGAATCCAGGCTGTGTGAAAGGATCGTACTCCGCCCGTTTTCTCAGACAGGCGGAGAGGTGCACACCCCTCCCTCGCTCACCCCCTCCCTCTTCCCTCCCTCCTGTCAGACACTCCCCAGAGAACGCCAGAGCTGTTCCATATGTCAGGCATGTCAATCAAAAGCCAAGCTGGGGAACCCTTCCACGGCTTCCTTCAACACCCCCCTTACCAGTCAAATGCCACCATTTATTTTGTCATGCTGGGTGGTATTATTGAGTACCTCCAAGATGAGCTGACATACAGCAAAACCCAAATAATCTTCAAAAATGAGGAATGTTAATTGCACTGAAAGAAATCACATTGAACTTGCTCGGCAAAACAAAACAAAACAAAAACTATTGACAGAGTGTCGATGTAACCTCACAATCACTTCAACAATTACTCAGAATTTATGTGATTTTTTAGTGATCATTGGTTGGAAGTTTTGTTTTTACACAGAAATTTGCTAGGGCCCTTGTCAGCGGTAATCATAGTGCAAATCTAAAAATATGTGTTTTTCCGATCAGTAACTGATTGGTTCGCCTGTGTAACATTACAGTATGAAATTCCCCCAAACTGTTTTGACCTAACAGTGGAAACTCAATCTTGGGGATGATGTTCACCACAGAAGTGAAACTAAGTTTTTACTCATAAGTATCTTTCATAATTTCAACTGCTCAATAGTACAGTAGTCAAAAACATGAAACAGTGCCACTGCTAAACTGAGAATTTTAGTGAAACATGCTTAACTACTATATACAATATTGTAACCGTGCATTTGTTTACACCTATAATACACCTGGAATATTCAGTTTGTTTATTAAAGATGGCAAGCTGAGCCTTCTGAATCAGCTAGCTAACTAGCCTTGTAATTTTCTGGACAGTCGGGGAAAGGGAATTATGAAGTGAATGTCATCACAGAAAAGCACTGAGGTGATGGAGACCCAAAATAGCACAGGTAAACAGGGAAGACCATGGGCTGTGTGCATTGTAGTTCATGGAGCTGTAATGCAGTGAATGAACCACAACATGGTTGAAGCTCATGAATGACATGTTCTTATAAGTCAAAGGCTTGTTTTGCTAAGGGATTGAGGCAAAAGCAGCAACTGTGCTTGTTGCTCAGTTGTCCATGTACCTAATGAAAACAATGCTTTCCATTCCAATGCAATCCATTCATCCTCAATTGAGCTAATATGTGTCCTGGACTTCATTATTGATTCTGAAGTTGATTCTTTGGTGTATTGGTTCTCAAAACAAGCATCAGTTCAACCTACAAATACTTTTTCTCATAATTATCTGCTAGATATTTCTAGTTGGTAACGCCACGTTATTCCAAATGCAATGCAGAAACAAGAGGCCTGGCTGCTAAATTGTTGCAACATGCAGTTTGCTATAGTAGGCTTGCACTTGAATGATCTTTCAGAGTCACATCATATGACCTCTTTTTTACAGTCATGGTCACTAGGACAGGGTCTTTTCATTCTTATGGCAATTGGCATTAAAATAAAAAAAAGGGTAATACTTGATGGGTGGATTCATAACACATTCATAGCAGCAACTGCACATGAAGCATTCATAACTGTTTCATAAGACATGACTCAACATTCATACCAAACATTTCATATACTGTATGTTGAAGACAGAATGATGATAACTTGTCAAAAAGTCCAACAATCTCAAAGCAGCATTTCTGTTTCTTTTGTTTTGTTGTTGTTTGTTTGTTTTAAAGTAAATATTTCATGAATATCTTATGAAGTCTACCTCAATTGTCACTTTACTATGCAGGTTGTAAAGTATTCATCATCACTGCGAGATAAACTAGCCTATTCAGTTTTCACTGCGAGAGGCTAGTTTAGTTAGTTAGTTAGGCTAGTTTTCACTGCGAGATAAACTAGCCTATTCAGCTGACCCATATTTGTGTAACCTGGAATGATTGAACATTCCCAGAAGCAAAAGATGAGAAATCATCTGCAAAAGTTACATTACAAAAAAAAATTATGACATTGACTCATGTGATGTGACCAGGTAAGAGGTTTGGAACAAAAACGGCAATGCTGCTTTGCGATTGTCGGACTTTAATTTTGACAAGTTGTCATTGTTCTGTCTTCCACATTCATGAAAGGTTTGGTATGAATGTCTCATGAAACAGTTATGAATGCTTCATGTGCAGTTTATGACAGCTGCTACGAATGTGTTAATGCACCCGGCGTCAAGTAAAATGTTACCAAAAAATGTATAAGACTGACACACTTTTGCAATCTACTCAGAGTGTTTTGCAACTGTTCTGAGAAAAGCACATTGTCGCTAACCTTTAGGTTAATGAAAGTCTAATACAGTACATGAAATACTGTAGCCCTTTCAGTTCTCTCATATAGGTCTATTTTACTTGTACTTGAGCCCATTTAGGGAGAGCCCCGCCACTTTCTATTCACTCCTATTATACTGAATTTGGTTGCAGTTCACCAAGGGGAGCGATCGCATGCTGTGCCCAGGCTGTGCTAGCATCCAGCTAACAAAAGCCCATTGGTCATTGAAAGAAATAGGTCTAGTATTCGTGATGTCATCAATAATCAAGGCAGTTGGACAGTGTGCCATTTGCGCAGATTCCATACTGTTTTTAACACAATATAGCATATATTTAAAAAAAAATGTCCAAAGAAATGCAAAACATTGTGGTGCAGTTCCATGGGCCACTATTTTTCCTGGACTGTCCCACAAGCATCCTTAGAGTGCAGTAGCACCGGAAGTGTTCTGAGAGTGAACGTTCTATTAAAATCACACCAAAATTCAGCATCACCCAAACCAGATTGTTTCACTAAACATTTCACCCACGGCCACCACTAGCACAGGCATTATGAATTCAACTGGTGTACCTGATTCACTATATGGCTGGCCAAGCTACCACAACTAGTTTGAAATTATAGTTTGGCTTTTCAGCACTACCAGAACATTCTCCGAACCACACACTGCAAGCTGTCAGACATTCTCTGCTGTTCTCTGCCTCTGCTCAGTTCTGCTCTTGTGGTACACACAGCAAGTCTTTGCTCTTGTGGTACACACACAAGTCTTTCGAAGTAGAAAGAAACCAGCTTTGAGATGTCATCCACTGAATGCTGCTTCTAAGAATCTCCACAAATGAAAACCACACCACATCAAACAGCAGTGCTTCAGCACTCGGAGACATAGAGCACTGTCTCCCCTGTGTACCACGACATGGGGACTATTTTAAAAGCATCCCTCTCTCGCCCAGGAAGAAAATAGCTCAGAAATTCAAAAATTTTCTAGGTGGACGCTCAGATAAAAAAAAAAAAAAAAAAAAGAAAAACGGCAATATTCTTCTTCAAGGTAACCACTGGGAGTTATTAAAATAAAACGACTCAACCCAGTTCAATAAAGCAAATATTTCACAGGATATCTCATGTTTTAACACTTCAAAGAACGAAAAAGGGACGTGACAATTAGCAGTCAACTCTTCATCAGCTGTCAAAGGGAATTTTCTGCCTTTTACAGCTGAGTTGAGAAGTCCAACACTTCAAAGCCCACTGACGTGTTCAGATAGGTGATATTTTTTTCCTGACATGCTGTCTGTTTATTTCTGTCCCATTATATATTTCAACCTTTTTTCAAACATCAACACTCTAAATTAGAGTAGGAAGAATAATATCCCAAAGGCAGGCAACTGGGGTAAAACAAATGCAGTCAGAGTCAGGTATTTACATTCAGGAGAAAAAAAAATGTACGTTTGAAGAACACGCTCAAAAATACTGTGTACATCTACACACTCCCCATTCATGGAGGACCCGCTTTCCTTGTAGATAAATGATAACTGAAAATTTTATTTTGTGAACAGTTTATGACTCAGGTGTTTTATGACTTAGGCACTCAGGACCCAAGTATGTCGAGCACTGGCAGATTTGGACAAGGAAGCATCATGGTGGCAACAAGGGACACTGACAAGAGAAAACTCTGATGTGAACATGAGGTGAATAACGGTACAAAAACAAAATGCACAAAATGTCCGAAGCCTATTTGTTGTCATGTACTGTTACCAATCACATTGTGTTTTATTAATGTGAACCTCAGATTTTCAAACGTCCAGCATGGCCCTTCTGAAGCGTCCTGAAAGCCCTGACACATAATGTATTACAACAGTCCCCTTACACTGAAGTACAATTCAAAGAGTTTTCCTTCTTCCCTCTGTTATTTCCTTTAATAAGACCTTGTTTCCTGGTGAATTGGTTGTTTTCAGGGCCTTTTGTCCTTTAATTAAAACAGACAAAAGTGCTAAGTGAACAAGGTCGATGTGAAGGCCCTGCTAAAACAATTAAGTTGCTAACTGTTGTAAGATGTTCTGTACCAATTAATTTTCCGTGTCACCTAGTTTTAGTAATGTATGCTATGAACTCCGACCTTTACCCTCCTCTCTGTTGTTGGACCGATGTGTAGTATCCACTGTGTTTAATTACTCCCATTGAACATACACTTGATGAGAAGTGGAGTGTGAGGCCTGGTTATAATTCAGATGAATTCATACTGTAATCTGTAGTGTCCTTGGGCGCTGCTGTAGAACCAACAAAGATGTGCATTTGCTGCCCTGATCATACTCCCCTGCCACCACAATGTATCAACACAACATGTTGTGCACAACCTATGTGTTTTTTTGGTTGGTGGACCTAGGATTGTCCTCAGTTCTGGCGTGGCTGCTTGTTTTACAGCACAGTGAATGTCTATGAATGTCTATAGAGCTTCAGTGCTGTAGGATGTGTGTCTGCGGAGCGTATAGCATGACTGTACAGAGGGGTGGGCAGACACAGGCACCAGTGTGTAAGGGAGTTCAATCTCTGCCTCATCGGACCACTCTCACTGTCTCCCTTCCACATGAAACCCCCCAGGGACGTCTAGAGAATAATAGATGCTGTTAAGCACACCACTACCTGCCGTTTCTGTTTGCTTAGTTGTTCCTCTCCTCCCCCAGATCAGACCGGGCCCTTTTCCTTTTTACAGGGCTGGACATGCAATACCTCCCTTAAATGCCCGTCTGTGAGTCCAAGGCAGATGTGCCCCATGTACACAATAGGCAATAAACACACAATCACCCTCCCCTCAACCACCCCACAAAATGTAGGTCTGGAGTTCACGTCTCAGGTTCCTAGCACCCCCATCCAAGGGAAGTGGGAGAGTTGATGAGGGGACTGAGGGGAGAAGGAAAGACGGGAAAGGCTTACAGAGACTGAAAAAAATGAGCTCAGGTCAACAGATCTGGACAATGCAAAGTTCTGAATCTGATCCAGACTCTCTTTCCAAGATTTCTAAGTCGTATCTTATTTACTTGACTTTACTTGACACTGTTTGCTGTTCTGTTTGCAGAGTTCTAGCCGACCAACTTCAAATGTTTTATTCTGTTTGTTTGCAGACCTTCTGCCCAAACACACACAAGTCTTACACAGCCCAGCTAATTCGCTGATGAGTCTACGTTTTCAGCCATAATAACAGAGTCTGAAGGAAACTATACAACACTATAAGTACCTCAAATGGAACTTTATGTACTTCTAATGGAATACTCTTGGATTCAAGTCACCAGAGATGAAGCCTTGCTTTGGGTTTCTTGTTTTTTAGTGGCCACATGTGATATGATATAATTAAAGAGCTGTTCAGGCGCTCGTTGACATTTAAAAAAGAATATATTTGGACAAGAGAGTACCAAAGCATTCTAAAGATGATGTCAATGGATGTTTCTTCACATTCAGGAGCTGTTTGTATGTCGTTTTTGGATCATTTTGCCTAAACTTCCATGGCTTAAGTACCTTCTAGAAACTGTACATGTTAATCCTTTACCCAGGTGCCCCCTTGTGTGCCCAGCGTGTGATAAGCATCATATGCTGTCTTCTCTACTGGTTCTTAAGTGTCCTGAAGAAAGGTGCAGGACTGATTCACACTTTCCCCATTACACCACTGCACCACCGTGACGGTGTGACTTCGCAAATGAGTCTCCTGGCCTCCATCAGCAATACGGCACTTTTACCACTCGCTAAAAACCCCCCGTCCCTTTGTCTCTCTGTTGGTGGCCAGCGCCGAGGGGCCTTTTCCTACCGCGTCCTTCCTCCATCCTCCTCTCTCTCAGCTCCAACAAAGAATCTTTTCTTCTAATTCCTCCTTTTTCTGCTCTACGGTCTATTGTTCTCTCTGCACGTGGCACATGATTGCACGAGTAGGCAGCCATCATGTCCCCCCTTTCTTTCTTTGCTTTTTCCTGTCTTCTAGTTTTCCCGTGGAGGAGGAAAAAAGTCTTAGGATAAGAAAAAAAAACCTGGATCACACTTGCTGGGAAAATGGCCTTGGATTGCTTTACTCGCCCAACGAGGATTGCTCTAGTGCATTCTGACAACAGGGGCAGAGCGCCAGTGTGTTATAGCGTTTTAGCCACAATGGTTTCTGTCAGTTCCATTGAGGGGAAAAGCCCCCTTCATGACCAATTAAAGTAGGCTGTGTTTATTATGAGGGGTAATACCTGCTTTGATGCGGCGGGCTCTGGCTCTGGATGGCTAGCACTCACTCAATCTCATTCGTATGCCCATTCACGCCTAAGGAGATGATGGCAGAAATTCAAACCACTTGCTTCCTCCTTTGATTTTTTTCCCTCCTTTTTTTGTGATTCTTATCACTCAATCACCACATCACCCCGCTTTAATGCAGGACTAGTTTTCTCTTTCTCTCTCCCTCTCTTGCTCTCATTCTATGACTCCCTCTCTCTCCCTCTCTTGCTACAACTCCAGCATCTTCTTTTTTCAGCAACAGCGCAGGGATTATGAGTTTACATCACTGAAAGACTCTCCCTTTTTCTCCCTCTCTCTCTGTCTTTCTTTCTTTTCACACATATTCTCCTGTCTGCCAGTGGATTTGTGCTCTCATCTTTTCAAGCTCATTGTGTCTTTCTTTTCCCCCCTCTCCCTGATCTCATCACTGGGACAGAGAACGAGACACATTTTTTCAGCTTTCATCCAGCAGAGGAGAAAAGGCTAGAGTGATCAGAAGCTGGCTGTTAAATCCACCCCACACTACACTCACAAGTCGTCAGTCAGCAGCTGACAGACGCAGTGCAGCCCGAGCAGTGTTAAGCAGTGAGCACGTTACAGGTCTCGGCTTAGGACCAAGTCAACAGATTAGATGTTCTTGCAGTACTGAGAGAGAGGATGACGGCAGAAAGCCACGAGTAACCCCAGCCAGAATCCAGAACCTGCAGCAGATTGTTCCCACTGGATTTGCATCATGTCTTTATTGTTTTTTGACCGACTTTGTGAAATGATTGTCTATGGCTTTTCTTTAGCATTATGAAACCACATGTTTAACAGTACACCATTTGTGTTTGCCATATTGAGGACTTTTAGTTCACATCAAGAGACAATTGAGATTAGAATTCTTTATTCAGTCACAATGCCGTCTAAATCCTCCATTGTCAACTTTTGAATGGAAAAATAGGGTGGCAGTTACGTACTGACGATGCCATAGCTATCATTATGCATCTTGTGCTAAAGATGGGGGTGCAAACCTGAAGAAAGAGCGAGTTTGACACATGCTAATGAAATTCATAACCTGTGCTACACCAGCTTGCACTAATAATATCAGAGGGAATCAGGCAGGAACTTAAGAGCGGCTAATGAAAACTTACCTGACATGAATGAACACGGGCAGACTTCCAAAGACCACAAGACCTGCTCAGGCACCAGCACGGCTTTTAAAGCAGATTTACACACTTTCACTTTTATTCATTTTACAGACAGCTTTCTGTTAGCCCATTTCTGTCAGCAAACAACACACCAAGACCAGCTGTGGTACTTCTGATTGAGTCACAGTGGGTGAAAAGAAACCATATAGAGATTTTATTCATGCCGTGTTCTCAGTTAGTCATGTAAAAATGATTGCCTGTTCATCAGTGCTCAGTGGGCTAAGGAGAAATGTTGCTGAATAAAACGACATGGTATAAAAAAGCTGAATGACACTGATAGTTGATAGTGAAGGTGCCAGGAAAGGGCAACACATGTTTAGCATGAGATTTAGCCTTGTTACGGCTGCATTGTTATCCGTACCACCCCCATCTACTAGACTCACAACACAGCAAGGAGCTATAGCTTGAGATACAACCTGGTCTGTGCATGCATCTTCACCAGCCTCCTCCTAGGGTCCAGTGGCCTGCCACAGGAAAACATCAAGTGGAACATCGAAAGGCAGAAACACTCCAACAGCCTAGCGTTTAGCACTGACCTCTGACCCCGCTAATGTTTGACATAGGTCTGCTCTTCATGGCACATCTGTGGATTAGCCAGTGACCCTGCACATGTTTGACATAGGTCTACTCTTCATGGCACATCTGTGGATTAGCCAGTGACCCCGCAAATGTTTGACACAGGTCTACTCTTCATGGCACATCTGTGGATTAGCCAGTGAGCGGGAACATCCCTTGAGCTGGACTCACATTCAGCACACCGCACGTCCTGACCTTGACAGACTCACTGTTGGTGCGGGGGTGGGGGAGGTGTGTGTGTGTGTGAATATGGGAGTGTGTGTACGTGTGTGTGTGTTGGGGGAAGAAAGATTCTTTGATAAGCCCAATCAAAGCCCTCTTCCGTCCTAACATGGCTGAAGGTTACTTTTGTAGTTGCTGTTGTTTTTTCTCTCTCTAGCCCTCCCCTCAATAAACATAATACAAAAGCAAATGACCATGACTTTCATGGTTGCCTCCGAGTTAAGAAAGTCAGGGAGAAATGGGTGGGGAGAACTATAATTAAAAGGCCTCAGATCAAAGGGCCAAACTCATTTTGTGCTACCGGGCCGCTATTCTTTACTGCAACAAACCACATTACTAATAGCCTTTTTTAGTGATGTACATTTACTTTTGTTCCCGATTATGGTTGTCATTATAGAATATGTAATATACTAATATTATATTTGGACATGCAGACAACATTCTTACATCCTGTTCCTAGTACACAGCATGTCAAATAACCCAAACATAGTACTGTACTGTAACTGTATCCATGCATGTAGCATGTCACTAATAACATACTGTAGGATAGCATGTCACTAATAAAATAGGATAACATGTCACTAATAACATAGGATAGCATGTCACTAATAACATAGGATTAGGGAGCAGAAGCACATTAGTGGCATATGATCAGCACTAGTGGAACTCTTTGAACAGACTAGTATCACACACATTGTATGCACACACCCAAACACACTCTCACACTAACACCATATAGGACAGAGGTTTTACATGGTCTTAAATGATGTTCATGTTACCAGATGATCAACCCTGTTTGAACAAATATCTATTTACTGAGCCATCCCATAACCAACAATGACTAGCAGGTCATCATAAAACCTGATTGCGCAGCGGAGGATGAGACAGTGGGCAGACAAACAATCCCAGAAGTTGCATGTATCATGCACTTACACCTCGCTTCCACTGGTAGCAATCAGGAAGAGGCAGCAGTGATTGGGAGTCAGGGGAAAGGGAAAATCAGTGGCTAAGGGAGTTAGGGGTTGAGCAGGGGACATAAAACATAGCAATGGAGAGAGAGAGAGAGAGTGGAGATGAGCGGAGGAGCGCTAGCACTCTTGGCTGAATTGGCAGGTGTGGGTAAATGGTTCTGTGCGGTGTTGCTGTGTTTAATGGCGTTCCTGATCAGTGCATCTGCAATTTCCCCCTTGCTGCAATCACACGCCTGGGTGTCAGCAGTCTGAGTGTGACACCCCAATAGTCAGCCTCTGCCCCAGCCTGCCACTCACCCTCCCCAGCGCTAGCGCCTATGTGTGTGTGTGTGTGTGTGTGTGTGTGTGTGTATGTGGGGGGGGGGAGGGGGTTCTAGTGGTGTGATTGTATGAGACTGTGCCTTTATGTTGGTGTGTGTGTGTGTGTGTGTGTGTGTTGGGGGTAAAGTAAAATAGCAAGAAAAAAACTTTTCAATTTCACTATGACCAAGGTCAATGGACATTCCAGTAATACACACAGAACTATATCTATCTATCTATCTATATATGTATATGTATATATATATATACATATATATATATATAGGTATCTCTCTTTCCCTTTCCTCTCTGTCCCTTTTTTCTTTGTGACACAGAATCTAGTATTTCTCCACTGAGGGGATCCTGTCCTATCTAGCGGCCCATCCATGGTATTCCCTTTCTGCTGTATCTCAGGCACGGGTAAGGGATATGGCTTCCTGACCAAAGACATCCATTCAGCTCCTTTGGTGCCAGTTGCCTTGAATTAATGGATTGACTGCTAGTGTTCTTCTGTGCAATTGTGTGTAAACTCTCTCTCTCTCTCTCTCTCTCTCTCTCTCTCTGTTACATCCATGTGTGTGTGTGTGTTTTGCGGCAGTTTGCTAACTGCTTGGAATGCCTCTCTACAGAAAACTGAGCACATCTGCAAAACATCTAAGCAGCCCATATAAGGAGCAAACAGCCTAGCGCTGGACACACATACAGTAATACTCCCTCTGTCCCTCTGTTTTGCTAGGACAGAACAAAAAAACTCAATGCCCCAACACAATATTTTCACCCATCTCACTTTCTCTCTCTCTCTATCTGTCTGTCTGTCTCTTACTCTCTCTCTCTCTCTCTCTCTCTCTCTCTCTCTCTGTTGTGTTTGTGTTTTGTCTGATCTCCCCCTACTGGCAGTGGTGTCCCTCCACTGAGGCGGAGTGTGAAGTCGAGAGAGTCGAGCTGAGTGGAGCGGAGCAGAGCTGAGTGGCGGGGGTGACAGGGCTGGGCTCAGCCCAGACTGCTTTGTCCTCTGCTGCAGCAGGTGCGCGCGCTCCATTGGGTGGGGTGGCGGTGGGGGTCTGGTGGGGTTACAGGGGGCCACTGGTCATTCTTCAAGGGCCGGGGGGGCCTCACAGATGGGGATAAAAAAAGAGGGGTACCAGGGGATTGGATGGGGGTGAGAGTAAGTCTGTGACAAGCGTCTCTCTCTGTCTCTCACACAGACATGGTGGGGAGGTAGAACCAGTGTTCTGAGGAGCCAGTGAGCTGAACAAGTGTTCACATAAGGGTATGGATGTGTCTGTGTCTGTGCGACAGTGGGCCAATGAGTGCTAGTGTGAGTTTGTGGATATTTGTTTTCAACTGCAAACCTCTGGATAGACCCACACAAACACACAACATTCTCTCTTTCTCTCTCTTTCTCTCTCTCACACACACACACAAACACACACACACACTGCATACATACACAGTAGTCCCCACTTGAGATGGTGAGCAGGGCTGGTGAAGGAGGGCGGCCATGAAAGGTCTGGGCTCAGTTACAGCGCTGAGGGCCAGCGTGAGTTCAGCACACTGATCCCGCACTGAAGAATGGCCAGACAATAGGTGGATTACAGCCGCCTCAAAAGAGCTGCTTGTGGGTGCAAACCGCCAGTGTGCCCAGTGCTCCAAATGGATCCAAATTCATGCGCTTGCAGACGTACACATGCATATGTATGCAAGACACAAATATATACACATAGGCACACACACACACACAGACAACCCCCCCCCCCCCCCCCCCCCACACACACACACACACACACACATATGTGTACTACTGTAGGGGTTGTTAGTACAAACAGAAGCATTTAAACATAAACACATCCACACACATTGGTGATCATACCCATTCATTCACACAGGTATTCTCTGCAAACATAGATCTCTCTCTCCTTCTAATTATACCTAATGAGTATCTAACTACTTATAATCAATGCATGGTAGGAGCTAGATGCAAAACATTGTCATCATAACATGTGTAGGTTACTTATGTTTTTATTGTCCACACTGAGTTTTTGATCCCTATTGAGCTAGTATTTCATTTCACTCTAATATGGAAATTTTTCTAATTAACTAGTGCCAAATGTAGTCCAGAATTGATATAATTTCCAGTGCATATTTGAGATATTCTGTACTACTGTTGTACAATTAAAAATATAATGTATGATTTATGTGTTATGAAATACTTTAAGTCGACGGTAGCGCCTAGGGGGTTAAAGTAGCTCTACTGATCAATGCTGTTCTACACCATACTAAACCACCTTTAATCTGGTGCAATTTCGTCTGAGTCCCAGACAGCTGATGGATGGAGTCTCATCACCAGCATGCCAGACTATGTGGAAATACGCAATCCTCCCAAAGCAATGTCTCTCCTGCTACTCCTCCCATTGTCTTAGTAACTGCAGATAGAAAGGTCAGGGCCCCAAGAGGAGACAAATGCCAACAATGACAATACCACAATTGCACAAGACTAGCAGGCTGGAAAAACAGACCTAATGTACTGCTCACACACCTGTGCCAGAGAGCTGAGGGGAGAGGGCACGAACGGAAAGAGTTAGATGCAAAACACTAGTGTGAGGGAAGTGAAAGAGAAGGGGAGAGGGAGAGAGAGAGAGAGTCATCAGCAGCAGATTCGAAAAGTGTGGGAAGAGATGCAAATATGAAATTGGAGAATGAAAGAGTAAGTGAGAGAGAGGGAGAGAGAGAGAGAGAGAGAGAGGTCTGAGAGGAAGAAAAGCATAATAAAGAGGGAGGAGAACAGGAGAGGGAGAGACAGAGAGTGAGAGACAGAATTAGAGGGAGGGGGGATGGAAAGAGAGAAAAAGAGACAGCTCAGGGTCAAACTCAGAAACACATATTCGCTCAGTCCGTCTTGCCTCTGGTTGTGGGCGCGCTGTTCATTAGTCTGGCCTGTAAATCAATCTGCTGCTTTTTAAAACAGTGTCAATTTGAACGTGACGCCTGTCAGCTTGAAGTCGCTCTGTGGATATTTGACTTGAAGCCCAATTAATCATCATGATTAATTCCTGCACAAACCAGCTGCAACTGTTCAGTAAACTAACTCCCTCCTCAGCAGCCCCAACCCCCAGGCAGCAGAACACTATGTTGTAAGGGAAGGGCTTCTGTACTAATTACTGGCCCCAAAAGCAACAGAAAGACAGACAGACGTAAAGGTGTGTGTGTGTGTGTCTGCGTGTGTGTGTGGGGTGGGGTGGGGGGGGGGGGGGGGGGGGGGGTTGATGGAAGGGATGGAAAAGATGCAGAAAGATAAGAAGTTACCATAAAATAACACAGTTGTTTTTGTAAGGGTGCTTCCAAATATAGGAAGTAATTTTAGTAATTTTATATTAAAAATCAATACCATTAGCTGTATCATCCATACTTAGAATAGTAGTAGTGTAATACAGTAGGCCTAATCAAAGATATTGTACAGCACATACAGTACAATACATCAATGCAGTTTTCTGTAAGGTAGCATCTGGTGAAAAAATGTTCAGTTTAGCCATTTAAGACTTGAGACTTGATTTTGACTTGCTTACAACTTGACAACTTGCTACATTTGAGGCGTTTTCCCCAAGACAACATAATAATATCAACATTGATGATGATGAAGGACTATAATAATAGTTTAAGTTTATCTTGGCTGCATAGCACATTATCATACATGCTGCATAATAACAATCTCAGTATACTGGTGATAAGTTCATGTCTCCGGCAGTTTGTTTATTGGCTAAAATATGCAGGGATTGTGTCATAATTGCATAATTCATTATATCTCTTCCAGCATTGTTATTACTTCTAATAATCAGAATTGACACTAAATGTCTGCGCATTGCAAGTGTTAAAATGAGATTACTGTGTACTGTGGTTGTGTAACCGAGGTCATCCTGCTCAATCCAGGCCCAGGCTCGAACCCGCAAACTCACAACTCACGGAACAACCACGGATCGGGAGTCGAATGCTCTAACCAGTCGACCAAAAAGCCCAGGCACCAAGTCAACTGACTACGACAGTCTTTGAAGTGTTTTGAAGTGAGGGAAGCTAACGTTCTACACGCACAGCTAGGCTAGCTGGCATCCGTTACAGCTGCACTGTTCGCGCACCGCCTGCTATATGGGTCGCATTATGGGTCTATATATTTTCCTGCTTTTTTGTCCTTGGCCAATCACATCCCTGATCGTCGTATCTTATTGCTGATTGTGCTGATTGCTCATGTGAATCGTTAATGCATCGAATCGAGTGTATCGAGATATGTATCGTATCGCTTCGGTTATGAAGATTCACACCCCTTCTGTTGGTTGGGGTGTGTGTGTGTGGGGGGCCCACTCTTGGTGGCTGCAGGGGGGCCTCAAGTACTTGCGTTACGCCACTGGGTGTAGGCCATCTGTTCCATGTAACTACTAATTATTGCAAGTGGAAAGCTCTGTTTATGTCTTTGGCTCATGAGAAAGCTTTATGCTTGACCTCCCCTAACCATGCAACGTGTATTTGTGTGTACGTGTGTGTTCATGCGGGTGTGCGCACAAAGAGCACCCTCCACAATTATTGTAGCCCCTGCTATTGGCAACTATATAGTGAAATGGAAAAGTAATCTTTCTGGTATGGATGTTAGAGAATAATCCCTACTTTAAAAGAAGAACTCGTTTTTTTAAATAAACTCATCTGAATACACAATGCCTAAAAACAAGGAAATATTTGCAAACATGCAAATTATTGGCACCCCTAGAAAATATATAATCAAATGAGTATTTTTCCAATTCACATTCAGCTACATAAAAGTAATTAAAGTGTCTACGATTTTTTTTTTCATATTCCATGATTCACCTATGTAAGTCAAATGCCTTTGTCATTGCTCAACATGGGAGAGACAATGATGCACATTGAAAATGCATTCAAGAAAGTGTGCTCACTTCTGTAAGCTAGAGAATTTCTATTAAAAAGATAATTGCTTGAAAATTCCCAATTTGCCATAACTGAAAAATTCCAGTCCACTGAAACTATTTCAAACTTGCCAAGAAAATGACCCATGTTTGTCTGGTCCCAGTAATAATAAGAGAGACTGAGAATTCCCTAAGGATCACTATTTGAGACATCCAGGAAAGGATCAGTATCTTGGAATTAACAAGTATTTCAATGCTTTCTTTTCATCTAATTACTGTTACAAAATGATATTGGAACTTTCCCTGCTTTGTGAAATCATACTTTATGGTCAGAAGGTATGAAAATTAAGCATTTAAACTTACAATTGATGAATTACTATATTGATTACTATACTATACTGTTCTAATTATAGTGTTACGGTGTCGAGTCTGTGTTGTTTTGGGGTTATAATACCAAATACCAATATTAATACCATATTAATACCATATTAAATTTTATGTCATTATGACCTCTGTTTTTTTATGACCTTTATACAGTATATTATATTAGGACATTTTTTAAATGTCTTTTTAGCCAACTTTATCATGGATAGAAATAATTCTGGAGGCTGATATGTGTGTCTGTATGCGTGTGTGTGTGTGTGTGTGTGTGTGTGTGTGCTTGCACGCCTGTGAATGTGTGTACTGGTGTATCACAGTCTGTGTGTGTGTGTCACTTGTAAGTGCACATGTAATGTGTGTGTGTGTGTGTGTTCATGCTGGTACGTCTGTATGTGTGTAAGTTTACACCCGAGAGCCCTGGATCACTGCCTTGCCGATGTGTGAGCCGAGATTATTGGCCTAATTACACCCCACTCTGGAGACGAGTTGAGTTCTAATCAACAGCCGCGGAGAATTCAACTAATCAGTTTATTACCTTATCCCCTCATGCTGTTCAGCGGCCAGATATAGCCCATTACACCTGGGGCCAGGGCCCAGGATTAGAATGTACTTAACGGGCACAGGGGCATAATAAAATGCCCTCCCAACCATAGAGAGATACAATTACACAACTATAAATGTTCATGTTGTGCCATCCTCTGGCTGCTAGTCTACGCAACCCCTGTTAACTTGCGGCACTCAAATTTATATTGCTCTGGTTTACAGGTCTGTCTAGGGGTCTTTGGATCCACACGTGCATAGTTGCAAACACACTGGGCCCAGGGCCCAAGTTCAGTCGCGCATAGTCTTAAACTCAGTTGTCTTTGGGGGAGGGGCCAGCGCAGAACGCTATATTGCCTGTAGGAAAAGTGAACATCGCACCTGGCACATAGTTTAAATGGGTTGTCTCAAATGAGTAAATTAGTCATGGGTGTGTTTGGGCCGTAGCATGTTACAAACCAATAAGAGTTCACACACTCATTCCCTTTAAAAGTCCAGCGCACGGCGCATTTCATGTTCCATTATGTATTATGATGGCGGATCATACTTGGCGAAATGTTTTGTGTGTGTGAAGAAAATGTGTGCGAGGTGAAGGCACAGGAGATATACAGTATATATAACCAAAATATTAACTTCTGGTGGTGTAGCCTAATATGTACATTCTTGTTTCTTGACAATCTCGCTTGAAAGATGTATTTACATCCCTGTGTCCGCCACTGGTCAAATAGCCCTTTAGTTATTTGTTATTAATTCTCAGTGCTTACTGCAATCAACTAAGGTTTGCAAATATTATATATTTTAATAAAATAACCATTTGAATTTGATATTTCGAGGACTGGGCTGCTGCTTGCTCCTGCTGATGAAAGAATCAGCTTGTGCCTGCACTCTTCCATATCCCAAAGCCTTTGACCAATGCACGAATGATTCCTGACCAGTTTTTGGTTAGTGGCGAAGTAACGTTTACTCCTTGTAAAATACAAAATTTGCGCTATGCACCGCACCACATCCCTTCTTTTCAATGACACGCCCGACAGAGCGCAACGAGAGAACGATGCGCTCGCACAAAATAACAATGATAGGTTGCGCAAGTTGCGAAAGCACTGTGCGCTGTGTGCATTATCGGGCCCACTAACTAAACCATCTATTTGCACACACACACACACACACACACACACACATACACACAGGGGGCTAATAGATAGGGTGACTGCTTCCCTCAGCCCCTCTCATTGTGTCGGGCCGTGTGTGTTAGCAAACACTGTGGAGGAGGAGAGAGCTCGGGAGGAGCCCCCCTCCTCTTCCGCATCCTATTCCAGGTTACCCTCTCCATACCACCCCCCCCCCCCCCCTCCGAATCTTGCCCATCTGCAGTCCCCATCAATTACACACATAACAGCGCCTGTGTCACCCACACTGCCAGTCTTAACCACAGCCTGCTGTGCCAGTGTAAGATCCTACAGCTTGGGGTTGGCCGCACATGACTTCAACAGCCACAGTAGTGCTAGACCATCTGCTGCCTCACACACATGCTCCGCA
>JAGFZM010000096.1:239476-278622 GCA_017657215.1 Limnothrissa miodon | reverse complement strand
CGTCCAGTTGATATAACAATCAACAATCAATCAATCATGTAAGCGCATTCAACAAGACATGTCGCATCGCGTTTAACAGCAAGTGCACAAATGAGCAATATATCTCTCTTTCTTTCCTCTTTTTCAATTCTCTCTTTCTCTCTGTCTTTCTTTCTGTTCTTTCTCTTTCTACTCTCTCTTAATCTCTCTCTCTCTCTATGTATCTCATGTTTTAAGCTTACAGTCTGACCCTCCATCTCTTTCTTTCTTTCTCTCTTCTTCTTTCCTTCTCACTCTCTCTCTCTCTCTTTCCCTCTCTCTCTCTCACTCTCAATACAAACCCCTCCCCTCTCTCTCTTCCCCTCTCTCACCACTACACCACTCTACTATATCCATCACCTTACTACACCACACATTCCTATACATCCTCATTGCTATAATACACTATTGAAATGTTTTAAACTGTAATAGAACTATATAATGCCACACTACACTACTATGACACCTTATTTTTATTAACTCTTGTAACCTGAAGTACCCTAGCAAGTCATGACTGATAGTAGGTGACTTACCATAGTTAGCATAGCTAGCATGATTAGCATATAAGCTAATTATCATCAGCTATGTCCACTGAGTACCACTGTTAGCATGACTAGTATTGTTAGCATAGCTAGCATAGTTAACATTGTTAGCATGATTAGCATATATGCTAATTATCGTCAGCTATGTCCACTGAGTACCACTGTTAGCATGATTAGCATTTTTAGCATAGCTAGCATAGTTAGCATGATTAACATATATGCTAATTATCATCAGCTATGTCCACTGAGTACCACTGTTAGCATGATTAGCATTGTTAGCATAGCTAGCATAGTTAGCATGATTAGCATATATGCTAATTATCATCAGCTATGTCCACTGAGCACCACTGTTAGCATGATTAGCATTGTTAGCATAGCTAGCATAGTTAACATTTTAGCCTATTTAGCATATATACTATTTCACATCAGCTAAGACAACTGAGTACTACTATTACCATCATAACATCTTTCTTTATTCTCTTTCTCTTTTTGTCTTTCTTCTCCTTCTCTCTTTCTTTCTTCTCTTTCCTAAATTAATTTTAACTATTAAATTAATTTGAACGTTCAACTTTCCCACTATTAACTCTATAAACTATTTAACTTAGAAATTGCACTGTATTTTTATGCAAACGTAATTCCCTGGAATTACATTCTCTAGTTCTATTTGTAATAATTTTTAAATTGCAATTTTTAAGTTGCAATGTTATTTGCCAATTGTGATTAGCAAAATTTTAAATGTAAAGTGTCAAATTCAGTTCATTGATGTGCATGAACTACATGTAAATCAAATGTTTAAACACTGTATTTAATACTGCACATTACACCTACTTTAATTACAGACAAAAACCATCACCAATATGGGAGGTTATCCATGCCAAAAATAAAATAAAATGAAAGCAAGTGAAATTAAAATGAAAAACTCGTTTTGTCCTTTCATTTTCAATTTGTTAGTGACATTATCATGCCAAAATTCAAAATAAAATGAAATGTTTCTATTTGGCTTTTATAAATACGTCTGATTGTCAGTTCATTTGCATTACGATCCTGGTATATTCCTGCCAAAAATGGAAAATGAAAAATGAAAAACCCAAACCTAATTTTGGCTTTGCCTTTTCCTCACAATGCGCTCAATGTCTGTCAAAATATAAAATAAAATTAAAACCCGACTCCGGCTGACGATTTATTTTTCATTTCTCAATTTTCATTTTTATTTTCAGTTCACCAACATGCAAATTAGCCACTATGTTAATGAGATGTCCTCGGGCGGTGCCCTGATGATGACCAAAGACTGCGTCTACCTGCTTAGAGTGTGATAGATTCAGATAGATTTAGCTCAGTGGTGTTCAGAGAACTTTTAATAAGAGACTAAAGGGCTGGTGTTACTGTACTGCTGCGTACCCGGCTGCATAAACATGGAGAGAATCGTGTTGGAATAAAACATTCCATCTTATCCCGGCCAGTCCTAAAACACGTTGAGAGTGGATTGTGAAAATAAAGTCAGACATCGACAACTGACGTTAGCTACAACTAGAAGTAGTTAATGACGGTAGCCTAACTACAATTTGTATCTTGTGTAATGCACTGAAAATGTGGGGTTGACTTGGTGCACAATTTGGACAAATATACAGAACTTACCAGCTTCTCTCTGACATATTGTTGTGCCAAAACAAGCCTAATTAGTATAACTGTAGTGTTGTGGCTATGTTAGCTGGCTAACCTTTGGTTAATGTGCTGGGCTTTTATCATAGACCACTAACGTTAGCTTCAGTGACGCTAATTTCACCTATAAACATAGAATTATAGACGTGTATATATATCTATGCCTACAAACATGTCACCATCTGTTGACTGTCACTGGATATAAGTATTTCACTCATTGTTGCTGTTCAGCGATGCAGACGCAATCGCATGTGTAGAGGACATTCCTGATGATGACCTGGCATCCACATCCAACAATGTGGAGACAAGTTTACCACATTACCATTCCTAAGGACTGACAGGCAACGTACTTATTAGGATTTACGTTAACAGAGCAATTAGAAGAATCAAAGAATATAATATCTTTAGTAGAACATTACTGTTGTAGGGTAGCCTTGTGGTCTGGAGAAGTTAACCAAGACAGTGACAAAAATTAGGGTGAAAGATTTAAGTAAATTTATTTCAACCAAAAAAAAACAAGACCAAATGAAAAAGTATACAAAAATGTAAGAAAAAGAAGTTCAAAAATATGACAAAACATACACAAAGCAAATTAAAACAAATGAGAAAAACTGTGAGTTGTCACACACAGCTTAAATGAACTCCACAGATGAGAAAAAACCCACAGCTCACACCAGCTTGGGTCACTTTGGTGCTTCAACAATGATCCTCTGCAAAAAAAAAAAAAGCTCCTGACTTTCCCTCCAAGAGGGTTTAAATATCTCAGGTGCTGAGCCAATTAGCCAATCACCTGGCTTTGCCCATCAGGCTCAAATCAGGCTGCAATCAGCCAATCAAGGCAGCAATGTGCCAATTAACGCCTCCCTCCATGGGGAAACCTGCACAGTTACTAAACAAAATAAACTAAGGCCTACATTTAAATGAAAAGTAAATACAACAAAGCAGAACTGAACCCATGTGCACCTAGGACACAGTCTGAAAATAAACAAAGAAAGCATAAAGCAAATCATAATTAGACAGAAATATAAATAAATTAGTGCGGTGGGGTTCACACCGTCACAATTACCCATGACCACAATAGGGCCTATAAACCAAGTGTGTAAGGTGTGTGCCCTGCTCACAAATTGTCAGGGTCGATTATTTTAATCATTTAATTAATGTTGCATGTTCTCAATGCTATATTTTGAAGTAAAAAAACAAAAAAACATAACATAACTGTATTATGCTTACACTTCAATTATTAAATGTACAGAAAAAGCTAAGGCTTTGTGTTTTTGACATTTACAGTGAAGTAGCATTTTTCTCTCTGAATGAAACCAAGAAGACATTAATGAGCATAAAAAATATTTACTTACAGATTTCTGTAAATCCATAACCGTAACATTATTAAAAAGCACAAAAATGTAATAAAATATATTTTTCAGGTAGTTTACAAGAGGCCATAAGGGCAGTTCTCAGATCAGTCAATCACTCCTCTGTCTGGGGTTGCACCTAAGTGGAGAGCGGTAGGATTAATCACAAATCTACATGGCAGGATGCTGTTTCCAGTGATGGAAGTTGGAAGTAGGAAGTATTTCTGTGCAGTCACTGGCTCTACTATGATGCCTCTTTGCATAGCTTTTGTTTGTACTGGTCCTTTGTACTACTCCTCTGTCGGTTGACAGAAAGACTGCCAAAGTCACCTCATCTTGAGCACACTCTTTTAAATGAAGTTGATGTAATGCGTTCAGACCTTAAGCAATGCCAAAGTTTGGTTCCTTGTTTCTGTTTGATTGTGTCACTGAAATAACATTAGTTATTTCAGAACAATGTTATAGCTTCAAGGTTGGGGAGGGAAAGCAAAGAGGGGATAGGGGTTAAACCCATTGATTGTTAAGGGATGTGCCAGATCTGAGGCGATGATGTCTTGCTTTACACAGGGGGCACAGACTTCAATCCCAACTTCTTGTTGTGTGTAGTATGTACAGTAATCCAATAACGTGCACAACAGCCAAGGTCAGCTTTGTAGCAGCGTGTCACCTCGTCAATAACTGAATTTCCAGCTGAAGGTCAACCTCAAATTACTAAAATACAGTAAAAATGCTTGTCTCCTCACATTAGTTGAATATTTAGTTTTACATTATTAGGCTATGATGCATTTAAAAGGCGCTCTAAGCGATGCTGTTTCACGTCACTTCTTGTTGACGTTCGAAGTATTGTCAAACAAAACGGAGGATAGCTCTAGAGAGGGTTCAAGCGTTATAAGTTATAGCTCACTCCTCCCCCTCCCTCCCATGCCTCCCGAAATACTCGAACCTTGTCGTTTATTGGCTGAAACACTGTTATGTTTTGTTTTCCTTTGTTATGCTAGGTTTGCCCACTGTGTTTTGTTGCCGTTTGTGGAGCCAGGGCTGTCTACAGAGACCGCGTTTTTTTTACAGTGTGTTCAGGGGACAGGCAGCTAGCAGATTGTGAGGAGATGTTTGCTGTATGTAACAACACATGTTTTAGTCCTAAAAACGTGTCACATCGCTTAGAGCACCTTTAAGTAAAAAGAAATGCAACACAAGTACTGACATATATGGTACTAGTGTGTACCAGAAGGTGTTTAGGGCCCCTTGCTTAGATTTCTAAATGGTGATTGTTTTAATAAAATAGACAGTGTAATGAATCGAGTGTGCCTTTATACAACAGATTACAATGTATGTAATCTACAATTCAGTACAGAAAATGAAATTGTGGGATTGAAACTAACAGAAAACTCTATGAATGTACACTAGAGCCTCTGATTACCTATAGCCTGCCTGGCTACCTGAACTGTGAGAATTGCTGTCCCCACTCCTCCTGACTTGAAATGGTATTCAGAAAACAAGCACATCAAACAAGATTAACATTGTATTTTTGAATGTCTTTTTGCTGTTTGCCAGCTGGTGGCCAGTTTATTCTACGTTTGTAAAACGTGTTTTCTGTCTTCCTACTGGTAGATACATACATTTGTAATGTTGCTGCGCTGGCTAGCCAACAGTTCAGCTAGTCCTCAAACTTATATTTGCCATAGAAAACACAGGCTAACTACAAAAGTGCAAAACACTTTTTACATATTTACTAGCGAACATTCGTAATTTCCAGCAACAATACAACAACTTGTTAATAAATAAGGGCAGTAATGTTCTGTTTTTAATAACGGTAGTCATTTTAGGTAACATAAGCTCACTTTAGTTAGCATTTAGTCAGTGCTCACATAGGCTACTTACCTTACTGTCGTGAATATACCCCTCGATGAAGTTACTATACCACTTCTTTTGGACACTTCTTGGGATGCGATGTCCTTCCTCTGCCCAAGTTTCTACTTCTGTACATCTGTAGTTTTTCTGTTCAGCATCTGTCCATGACTGACAGACCGCTCACTCACGGTTTGCTTTTTTTCCCCCAACGTAATTGAACCAACCCATCTGAGCCTCGTCGAACCTACACAGGTAGGCGTATTCCTTGGTCGTCACCGGAGTAATACCCACAAACACCTCATTAACATAGCAGCTAATTTGCATGTCGGTGAACTTGAGAATAAAAATGAAAACTGAGAAATGAAAAACAAATCGTCAGCCGGGGTTGGTTTTTTCCATTTTTGGCAGGAATACCAGGATCGTAATGCAAATGAAATGACAATCAAACGTATTTCATTTATTTTAATTTTTGGCACAAATTACTCGTGTTTATCAGGAAAATTAAAAGCCAAATAGAAATATTTCATTTTATTTAAAATGTTGGCATGATAATGTCACTGACAATTTGAAAATGAAATGGCAAATAAAGTTTTTCATTTTAATTTCACTTGCTTTCATTTTATTTTTGGCATGGATAACCTCCCATACACTAATAGGGCCTACTATTCAGGACTTTACACTGTTAATCTATTAAAAGCTTGTTTAGGAGTTAACACATTAACCTGTGAATAAAACTGAATATGCATGAAATATGCAAAAGCAATAATAGAAGACACTGTACTGGGACTTGTGTGATTTATGTTTTGAAACATTTTATTTGTTTGGTGTTGCCCTAAAGAACAGATATGTCAGAGATTGAGATTGCTGCTTTGGGCCGCCCATTCAAGCTGGGCATGCTCTATGACTGCAGGAAAGATCTTCTCATCCCAGGTACACCATATACTAACTAAATTGACTCAATCTATGTTGGTTATTTGGGAAGCATAAATTGGATGAGTTGGACTGAGTACTAAGAACTAGGGATGTAAAAAAATGAAAATATCTTTAACCGGTTACCATGCATCATTAACGGTTAAAAAACGGTTAACCTGTTTATTTGTTACCCTAGTAACGGCAGCATCAAAATACAATTTTACACCCGTCAAAATACAATTTCAACATGGGTCTTTTTTTTATATTCACTGCACTGCAGCATCTAATGTAACTAGTTCAACTGATCTTTAAAGAATATTCTGGGTGCTTTCATAAATTCAATCTGCCACTTTTTCACAGTTCAAAAAAGATTCTATTCTATTTTTGTGTAAATAAACAAACGGTTTTTGACAGATCAAAATGACCCATTTTTAACCGGTTAAAGATCATTTTAACGGATTATGCTTTTTTAAAAAAGTACGGTTGTAAATGGTTAACCTTTAACCGGTTTTATCCGGTTAAAGGTTAACCATTTACATCCCTACTAAGAACAAGTACTAAGTACTAATGATCAATCCTTTATAAGTGAAGTTTGGTGTGAATCAATCTATTGCTCTGTTATTCACTGATCACTGTCTATGAAAAATAGTCAAAAAATGACCAAATAACAAAGACCAAATAACAAGCAGATACTGGTCATAGTGAACCTGAATGTAAGTCACTATACCCCAAACACTATTCGGTCCATGTTGTATCTTTTTGTTGTTTTTCTTTTTCCTACTGACATTACTTGGTGACCTAGAACAACAGGAATGTTAATTGATTCCAAAGAAGAATGAGAAAATTTAATATTATGAAAAAATTAAATGTTGATTATATGCCAAATAGGACCAAATTGCACCGCCACCTCTCAAAGAAACAAAGAAGCATGCAAATGTACGCCCTTTCAGATAAATAAATAAATAAAATCATTGTGCTTTCCATTCCATTAAAGTACAGCCTGAAAACTATGCATAGCCCATGGAATGGAGGAAGTTGGTACATATTTCCTTGCATGTTACCGCAACACACATCTAAAGAACAGGCTTTTCAGAAAATATGTGCTTGCTGTGCATGTGCTGTAGCATACTCTTGGATTATTCTTGATTCAGAAATATTTAACATACAGTGGGCCCTATATGGACAGATGATGAAACAGGTTAAACAGCAAACTGCATTTTCTAAAATGTTGTTTTCTGTAGATGTGATTTAATATGCAAGGTGAGGTGTTGACAACTTTGACCCTTTGACCCTTTCCTGTGCTAACTGATAATGACAATTAAACATTTACAAGTTCACTTTCCCTTGCACTATTTAGTTATCCTGTGAATTGCAACACTAATTTCACCACTTCTATACCTGGTAGACACACACTACATTCCTAATATTTGGCCATGATTATGGAAAAATATGTGCCAGAGATGCGAAGACAGAACAATATGTAGTTGTAAACAGTAGGTATATATTTCCCCATCAGTGGTTGGAATTATTGTAACCAAACTCTTGAGTAGATAGTACCAAAATTAATTTCCAAATTCCAAAAATTTGTAACATTTTCATACCTTTTTACAAGCAAATCTAATTGATCACCATTTCTTTTAAAAACAGCTATTACGTTGTGGGATGCTGAAATGCTTCAGAAGAACATTAGTGCCACATCACAAGCAAATACTGATTTCAAGATTATTGCATCTGACTCAACTGAAGCGAAAGCTGAGGCTCTAGAGGTGTCTGCCTCACTTGAGGCAAGCTTTCTTGGAGGGTTAGTGAGTGTGAAAGGCTCTGCAGAGTTTATGAACAACAAGAGGAAGTCAAAAAAACAGTCCAGAGTCACTCTTCAGTATCGCACAACCACACGTTTTGAGCATCTTACCATGGAACACCTGGGAACTGGAAATTTTCAACATTGCAATGTCTTTCAGCAGGGATCTGCCACCCATGTTGTGACTGCAATATTGTATGGTGCTCAAGCCTTCTTTGTGTTTGATCGTGAAGTTTCTTCAAGTGAAAACCATCAAGAAATTCAGGGAAGTCTTCAGGCAACAATTAAAGTGATTCCAATGGTGTCTATTGAGGGACAAGCATCCTTGAAAATGACTGAAGCAGAACAACAAGAAGCAAACAAATTCAATTGTACATTCCATGGTGATTTTGCTTTAGAGAATAACCCAGTCAGTTTTCAAGACGCAATGAGAGTTTACTGTCAGCTTCCACAACTACTTGGAGAAAATGGGAAAAATGCTGTGCCTATGACAGCGTGGTTGTATCCCCTGGAAAAATTGGACTCTACTGCAGCCAAACTAGTTAGAGAGATAAGTATAGGTCTAGTGCGTCAATCTCAAGGTATCCTTGATGAGATAGACGAGACTGTCATCCAATGCCAAGACCTGATGAAGGATGAGATAGCCATCCTCTTCTCTGAGATCACATCCAAGTTTAAGAAATTGAAAGGCCTGATTTCTGAGTACAAACTGGTGTTTCAAAAGAAGCTCTGTGAACTACTTCCCACTATTCGTGGAGGAGGAAAACAAGAGCAAGAACTGGCGACAGCCATCAACAGCAGAGAGAGATCCCCATTCCAGAGCACATTAATCACAGAGTATTTGAGTGACCGAGAACGTGAGATGAATGTTATGAGATCCTACCTGGAGATTATGAAAGAAATTAGGGTAACAACATCCAGTAGTGACCTGGATAAAGTTGTTCTGCATCCAAAAAATGACTTTGTGGTAGCCTTTGTGTTTTCCTCCCTCAGTGACAATGGTGAATATCTGCAAGACTTGGAAGACTACCTGAAGGTACAGTCCAAAGCCACTGGCTCTGACATACCTTATGAAGCTAAAAGTGTCAAAAAGGGACCTTGGTTTCGCTCTGGGGAAGTGACCACTCTTACCAGGCAAAGCATTCGCATATTCCTTGATTTCATGCAGTCTAACAGAGAGAGAGAAAACATTGAGTTTTGCATAGCATCAGTCCCCAACAAGTCTATCACAGCGTCATCAATCCATGTTTATGAGAAAGGGACACTTCTTGATTCTCAGTTTTTGCTGCCTTGCAAACCTCCCACTCCAACCATTATCAAGCAAGAACATGATCGTGTGCATTTGCAAATCAACCCCCCAACCATCGGGGAAAGTTCTGTAACCTCCTATCGGATTCTTTACCAGCCATCCCAGGAGACAGATTGGAAAGATGTAGGAACTGATGGAAAAACAAGAGATTTCACAGTCAGTCGCTTGCAGCCACATACAGAGTATCGATTTAGCTGTAAGGCAGTGTGTCGACCTGGAGTAAGTCTCGGTAGTGATGCTACAGAGCTCATCCTCACACGTCCTTGCAGCCCTCCAGGGACACCAACTGAGAAAAGTTCAGGGTCTGGCAGCATTACTGTTACCTGGGATATTCCTACAGCAGTCGGAGATGATGTATCAGTCATCAGCTATGAAGTAGAATACAGACAGCATATTGAAGATGACTCTGGGAGCAGACCATGGGAGAGAGTAAAAGCCTCTAATCGAGAGTGTACCTTGGAGGGACTGAAGACAAACACCACCTATAGTATCCGTGTTTTGGCCAATACAGGAAAATCAGGAAAGAGTTTGCCAAGTCCTGTAACTCATGTAACTACACTAGGTCCTGACTGTAAGCCTGAAAAAAAGAAATCAACACAGGGCAGAAGTGAACACTTTTTACAACAATCAAGTCGTCTGCAAAAGGGCACTCCATCTATTTATCAGGTGAATTTAGATCAGAAATATGGAGAAGATGTTGATTTCTTTCAATACATGTTTGGTAGAAAAGTGGAAGATGTAAAGAATAAAGTAATTTTACTTCTGGGATCCACTGGAGCTGGAAAAACAACTCTTGTGAATGTGATGATTAACTACATTCTTGGGGTCAAATGGGAGGATCAGTATCGATTCAAACTGATCCATGAGGTCACCAACCGAACACAAGCAGAAAGCCAGACGTCTGTGGTAACATCCTATGAACTCTACAACCAACCAGGCTTTCAGATCCCATATTCACTGACAATTATCGACACACCTGGATTTGGGGACACTAGGGGAATGTCTCGAGACAAACTGATTACAGAACAAGTGAAAAGATTCCTTTGCAGTCCTTTAGGGGTTGATCACATAGATGCTGTCTGTTTTGTCGTTCAGGCATCCCTTGCCCGTCTCAGTGCAAACCAGAGATATATCTTTGACTCCATTCTATCCATTTTTGGCAAGGACATTGGAGAAAACATCATGGTTCTTGTCACATTTGCTGACAGTGACCAAATCCCAGTACTGGATGCAATACAAGCAGCAGAGCTGCCGTGTCAGAAGAACAAGAAAGGACAACCTACACACTTTAAGTTTAACAATTCTACCTTATTTGCCCAGAAGAAAGAAATAGACAGAGAAAGTGATGATGACTCAGATGAAGATGAAGATGAGGACTGTGATGAAGAGGAGAAAATGAAGAGCATTGTCTGGTCAACAACATTCAAACAAATGAAGTTGTTCTTCAAGGCCCTTGGTAAGACAGAGGGCAAAGATCTCACTTTGACAAAGCAAGTTCTAGAAGAACGTGAACGTCTTGAGAATGCCACTGCAAGACTGACTCCACAAATTACAGCAGGGCTTGCAAAGCTTGGTGAAATCAAAAACATCAAACAGTGCCTGGAGAATGAGGATGAAATCATGAAACAGAATAAGGACTTTGAGACAGAAGTGGAGGTACTGACAGCTGTACGAAGCAGTGGAAACTTTTTTGCAACTAACTGTAATAACTGTTTATTCACATGTCATTCCAGTTGTTTTCTTCCTGAAGCAGACAATATCAAGACATGTGCTGTTATGGATGAAAATGGAAACTGTGTAGTTTGTCCAAAAAACTGCTCTTACTCAGTGCATTTTAAAGAGAAAGCCCACTGGACATATGAGTCAAAGATGGAGAAAAAGACAATACAAGAGTTGAAGAAAAACTTCATGGACGCACAAGGAAAATTCATGGGCACCAAGCAGATACTAGAAAACTTAGAGATTGACCTTTGTGAGATTAAGGAAAAACTCAGGTATTTAATCAAGATGTCATCTAACTGCTTGAGGAGACTTAATGAGATCGCCCTAAAGCCAAGCTCAATGTCAACCTTTGAGTACATGGAAATACTCATCAGAACAGAGGAGGATGAGAGGAAGCCAGGGTTTGAGGATCGAATCATTGGACTTAAGAGAATGAAACAGGAATCTGAAATTTTAGATAAAATTGCAAGAGGAGAAAATGTGCTTCCAGAAGAGCGTCGCATGGTTACAGATGAATTGAACAGAATGAAGAAGGCTGCACTCGAGGTGAAACAACTCAAAAAAGTTGTGAATGTATGGTCAGAAAAAAGCAAAGAATAATGTGTCTGTGAAGATTCTCATTCATCCGGGTCGTGGAAATCATAGTTTTCAATTAAAGGTAACTAGACTCCTTTTTGAGTTTGAAGACGTTTCACTTTTCATCCAGAAAGCTTCATCAGTCCTTGACTCGAGATGAGAATGATGAAGATGAAGCTGATGAGAATGATGAGAATTATATCTCCTGGCCTTTGGGTGTGAAATGTAGAACAAGGATCAGATGAATCATCCATTAACATTATTAACATCAATGTATGAGGATCAACGGATCAAAACAAAGAATAATAATAATTGCCTCTTGTAATGACTGTCTATTCACTAGCACTAGTACCAACCTTAGTAATGACACTGAAGCCACCTTGCTTTAATACTGTACAGTTTCAGGCCTCAGGAATATAATTCAGTCAAAAGTAGTTGAGTATAACCCTCTCCAGAAAAATGAGTGCCTTTATTTGCAGTCAGGATGAGTCTGCTTCAAGGAAAAGGAACATTGAACAAAATGTAAACATAACATAAATCAGTAGATGCACTCTTCTTTTTAGCAATTCTGTGAAATTATTTACTTGAAGTGAAAAGTATGTGATTATGTAATCATTTTATGCAATTATTATTATTATTTTTTTTAATCTGTACTAATGATTTTGTTTGTACTCTCTCAAAACATGAAAATATTCATGGTGCTAGAAATGAAAGACTAAACTTTATTAAATATCATTATATGATTCAGAGTTGTGTGTATGCTCTGTCTTTTCAGCAGCAGGATTTCTTTTAAATATTATTTTATTATTTTAACTATGACAAACACAACATAAAACTATATCACAGTTTTGGTGTACAGATAATAAACAAATAAAAATACAGGGGAAACTAATTTCAATAAAGAAAATTGACATTTACAGCAGAGACATACGAGTAGTGTTTAGTGGAGTGTGAGTAGCATTCTGTAAGTGAATCAGTCATCACCATTAATATAATTTAGCTCTTCCAAGATAAGTTTGGGAATGAACTCATGATTAGCAGAACACCCTCAAAGACATATAGGTCATTCCTGTCTGAAGATATATTTCTTGGTTTCTAGGTTTGTCATCAGCAGCAAACCTAACTGTGAGAAAAAAAATGAAACTGATGTTTTGCCAATTGTTACAGGATTTCCTTGTTCTTTTCCCCATCAAAGGCACTCAGGGATTATAAACAACAGGACTATCCATTTTAATATGGGACGTCACATAGCAAGTCAATTAATAAAAAATGCTAAGGTCAAACCACCAGGAAACAGTGTAAACATGTGGTCTGTAAAAGAAATGTGGATTTATAAAACAACAGCTCAGAAAAACAACAACACCAGAGTTCTATTAGAAACAAGTCATAATTTTCAGTTAAGGCAACTGGATTTCTTTTTGAGCTTGAAGACGTTTCACTTTCCATCCAGAAATCTTCATCAGAAGCGAGATGCAAACATCACATGTAGATGGAATGTAACCTACTTGATGCACAAAATCTGAAGCTTCTTGTCAGCATATGCTCACTCCAACTGGGTTGTTTACTTTTGTTTTTTTTTTTTAACAGGATTGATGACAATGAAGTACCAGCTCTAAAATATTCAGTACCAACAATATTATAGCTTAGCAATTGGTCTACAACATCAACTTCAGTGCAATGTAATAAACAAACGTGCATATTAGCTTTTCAAAGCATACTTAAAGCCTCTATGTGTAGGATCGTATCAGAATTCCCCATCTATCGGCGAAGTGGTATACTGCATACGTTTGAATAAAATGTATTAGCCCTCCCCTTCCCACAATCCTAATTTCTTGCTACGGAGGCTGAACGCTCGCTCGCTCTTATCTCAGTTTCTGCCACTCAGTCTCTGAGCGGAAACGCGAAAGGCTGAGCTGAATATATGATACTGCTCTCCCCTACAAGAACCCGTACTTTTGAAAATGCCAGCGCAAAATGGATATTCTTCTTTGGTCCCCAGCCATATCAATATATAAATGGAAATTACCAAGTTTACCGGAACACTACAATTTATTCATGGAGGTAATTACCATCGTTTTACATTATATTTTTAAAATAAAAAATATATTTTTGATAAAAGACGAAGATAAATAGAAGATAAATCCTACACATAGAGGCTTTAAACAAACATACTTAAACAACATTTCTGAAACACAAAATCTTTGAAGAATCTCAGAGGTTGGAGGTTGTTACCTTGTGTGTTTATGCAAATCTGTGTAGGTGCTTACACAGGATATCATGGGCATATGAACAACCATACTGACACTAAGATAAACAATGATGTGTCAGTATGCACACATATTTTTATGTGTGCAGAAAAAAAGTGTGTGGCATACAGATATCTATTAAAGTGTAAAAATGATTATATATGCAGTCTATAGTACACAATATAATTAAATATGATTATTAGATGTAGGTTTCTGTTTTATGCCTGTGCTGCATGTCAATGTTACAGTGTGTATTTTGCCTCTCTGCATTTTTAAACACAAATGGTTTGTAGATGAAGAGTCTGATCAGCCCAAGTTCAGCCCAAAAGCCCAACTGCCTTTGCTCCGTTCTGCATTAGAGCTTGCCCTCTGCTACTAGTTTGTCGTTGAGTTGGCAAAGCTGCCGTAAGAAGCCATCATTTGGGCCAATCTCCCGTTTCTGTCGGATCATGACCAACGCTGTCTTCACGTCTATTTGCTGCCGCAACATGAGAAATGCGATGACCAGGGTTGGAGAGCGGCTGTAGCCCTCTTTACAGTGCACGTAGACTTTACCTGCGGGGCACACACAGCAGGAGATAGTGTTAGGTAAAGGAAAAGCCTCCCATAAATCAACCCAAAATCCTCTTGCTCAAACTCACCAAAGCTGTTGTTACTAAGAGAGATAAGAAATTTGTATATATGAACTAAAGTAATACTAATAATACAACAAAAGTAATAACAAAAGTAATACTAATAATAATATTAAGGTAATATTAACGGTAGCCAGTAGCACAACATCATGGTCCCATGTCCTTAATCACAGCTCAGGAACTGTTGTGTAAGACACCAAACCCCTTTGTCTATATAATGATCATTGTAGCAAATATACTATATACTACTATATAAAGTGAGATGGTTTGGTGACGGCTATGGAAGTTAATGTCTTTCCATCATTCTTTTTTGTCAGTTGGATTAGCCAAGTATATTTACATACACAAGGACTTTGGTAGATATCAACCCTCGATAAATTAAACATACAGACATGTAGCAAATTCATTAATAATAAAACTTTAAAGACACATTGACACACCATGCGTCACAGTGCGTAAGACCCAGCTCACCAGTAGTATAGAGAACTGATGGCAGTGGAAAAGAAGCTGTGCTTGTGTCTAGGTTAATGATTTGTACACTGAGGCTAACACAGGGGTGTGATGAATGGTTAATATATGTTTTTTTGGTTTGTTTTTTTGGTTTGCATTAAACACTGCCCTGAGGTTTTTTCATGGTGTGTCTTATATTTGGTCTATACGGATGCCCTTATATTAACTGTCCTCGGTTATCATAAAGTCAGCTTAATGAGTATAGGTCACGCCCATGCAAAATAATCAAAATGAATGCTGCAACACATAGATTAGGGTGACTAGTTTAGTCAATTAAAGTCAATTAACACAAGTCAATTAAATGACTTTGCTTACCTTTCCCATTGTTGTATGCAAGTGCCTTCTCAATGAACTCCGCTCCCTCCTCAAAGTAGACACTGAGGTCAAAGTGGTCTGTATCACTTGCCGGCATCCCGTGGTACACAATGCCCGTGCCAGCGTAAAAGTCTGCACTGGTGTTCACATGCATGTCGGAGTTTCCCTCAGCAGCATTTAAAACATGGGTCACACCTAGACGTAGCAATCGCATCACATCAGTGGCTCCACACCTGTAGAAAGACATGGTAAGCACTGGGAATGCATTATGATCCTTTATGGATGTGTGTCATCATGCCTGATGATTGCAGGGCTCAAAATCATTATGAAAATAGGAAAATAGAATTCCTAACATCAAAGACAGAAATAGTAGAGGCTCCAGAAATGTAAAATGAAAAGCTTTTGCAGTGGTTGTGATCAGTGTGAGCATCCGTTTGATTTTCAACTCTTTTGACACATGGCCATGACAAGATGTCATTGTAGTTGAAGTCATGAAGTGCACAAGAAAGTCATTTGCAGTTAAAGTTACAGTATGATGACACAGTGGAAACTGGCTTTGGAGATTTCTAAATTTAAAATGTGATATTATTACTGAATGTTCTTTCTATAACTTTGGGGTTGCTCAGTTTGATATCTCTTTCTTAGCTTGCCTGAAAGACATTTCAATATGTAGCGTTAAATAAGACGCAATAAGTATATAAGTAACTTCTATGTATTGTGCAAGCTGTATGAGAAAGATAAAAATAGCCGAGTCTATTTAAAGCTCCCAAAGGAAGCCAAAAGAGATATGCTCTAGTGGGTTCTGTTTACACGCATGGAACGCATTTAACTGTCTTTACCAAAAGAAATATTAGCTTCTTTGTCATTCTGTTGCAGAAATATTCCACTTCATTCTATTCAACCTCAATGATAATTGTTCATGGCTGAAACAGCGAAATAATTTAGTCATCTGACATTAAATTAAAATTATTGTTGTGTAACTATTAATAAATCTAAGGCTGACGAATTTAACTCATATGGTTCTTTAGTAGCATATATTGATATAAAACATTTCTATAGCCCCTATTCACGTCAGACAATATTCCTACTTACGCATTTCCTACATATATCCGTGGGTAAACTTCGTTTAAGTGTTTTGAAGGCATCATAAAGAACCCATTTTCGTCTATCAGAAGATCATTGAGCTGCTGCACGGACACGTCATATTCATCTGTGCTCATGGTTACGGCCTTAAGAAATTGACTTTGAAATATCTACGACCCTTGTCTACTAAAGCTTTGCAGTAAACAAATATTTGTTTGGTAAAGCCGTGGCGTTCTTGTGCAGAGTCTGTTCTCGAGGTAAGCACGAAATAGCGATTGACAATATTAAGTTGTTCAGCCGGCTTGTCTCACATGCCCCCAAACCACAGAATAGCACCCATGAAACTTCTGCGCATGAGTTGCCTCTTAACTGCACAACGTATATATCTCCACTAGATGGCAGTACAAATACATCAATATCTCTATCTCCACTCAAACCCTTTAGACAGTCTCCCTCATGGTGAAAAATTTTAGACACACTTTCGACCCTAAAGTGAGCTGCCTCCGATAAATGTCTTTAAACACTCGTGTTGAGTGCGTGCGTGCGTGTGTGTGTTATCGTGTGTGTAGCTGAATGTCACAGGCAACTGGCTATAGAACTTTATATAACCTCGTGCACATAAGTTTTGTTTTCATAAAAAAATCCTATTTCAAACACTGCGTAAAGTCGCCTATTCCATATATCGATACCAATTATTTCTGGTTTATTATCACGTAACTTCGATGAAAGTCCGTCGTATAGGCCGACGTTGCCTGATAAAGGGGGAAGTACCCAAGTGCTCGCAGTCAGCATTACGCGTTTAACAGAGGTTTGTATAATACAGTACGCAAGGGCACCAATGAAAATGCAGCACCCACCTCTGCACTGTGGGGCTTGTTCTGCCTAGTGGTGGAACTTATTTGGGTAGTCTATGATTTCACCGGTCTGAACGTAGAGCCGACGAAGTCAAATGAGAGACAGAAATCCGCCTTACAAGAAGCAGAGGTGTGGTTGTATTAACAATAATTCGGGAAATCATTTGGATTATTTTTTCTGGGTTGACGCTTTCCCGGGTACGAAAAAAAACTGTTGTTCGGATTTTCACAGGTGTCTGTGCGCAATGAGTGGAATCCTCACAGAGAAGAAGTTTTCCAGCGTTTCGTCCGACTTACTTGCCCCATTGGTGTTTGGACAAATACCTGAAAAAGTCATACATCCCTTTCAAGAGTCTGAAGTCGCTGGTATGAGTTACTATAGCAATCACCAAGAGTACTACCAACCATATCCACAGTCGATGAGTCCATATTCTTATCAGCAGTACAATCCAAGCGGATTAGGAGCACCAAATGGTTATTCCATGAAAACGGAATATCCGTACTCTCATGCGTACAGGCAATATGGTCATTACTGTAGGGAAACACATCCCTCCCAAGAAACAGGTAAGATAACTGAGAAATGCGGGAAATTATTGAGCTTGATGTGTGTTCGCTGACTAAAAAGATAATCAACAGATACAGTCAGTGCATTCAGTTATCAGAAGACAGCAATTATTTACTGAGATTTCTCTACGTAGTATGAAATTATTTAATCGAATCCCCCACGTGTTTTATTTTATTTTTTTATTTAAAGGACACTATTCATCGTCAGCTGAGCTGGGAAATCAGACAGAATCCTTGTGGCAAATGTGATATTTTAGATAGGCTACAAAAAGACAACTGCAGTAGCACAATATAACAGCAGTAATAACAATAATAATAATAATAATAATAATTATTATTATTATTATTATTATTATTATTATTATTGCGGGAATATATGCCTATTGATTCATTTGTTGTTAATTTCTCGTAATGACAGCGTTCAGATTGGCCGTGCCGTCAGTTCTGCAACCTGTAGGTATTTGTGTTAAATTTCAGTTATGGTAATATGTAGCCTAATAAAATCTATGTGATTGGTCGATTTGTTTGTCTTTGACAAAATATGGCCTCTGCGCAAACGTGCGCCTGTCTCTAAAGTTATCCGTAACTTTGTAGGGCCTAAACGTGTTAGATTTTTTTCTGTTCCTCGCTCACTCGCTCCCACATCTGCTAGGTCTCCATGAAAGGGAGAATGGGAGGGAGGGAGAGAGATGGAGGGAGACGAGTGGTCCCTTCTAAATTATATGTTTTGGTTTTGGTGCTGTCTGCTTGTACCCATAGTCTGCTGTAGTTGCGCAAGATGTAGATATGACATGTATCCCTGCCCGTTTTCACTTTTTTGATCCTTTAGTTAGCATATTTAACTTTTACAATATATTTGTTTTAGTGAAAGAAGAACCGGAAACCGAAGTGCGAATGGTCAACGGCAAACCAAAGAAAATTCGCAAGCCACGAACAATCTATTCCAGTTATCAACTGACGGCTTTGCAGAGACGCTTCCAAAAGGCACAATATCTGGCCCTGCCTGAACGTGCCGAGCTCGCAGCACAGCTAGGACTTACTCAGACACAGGTATGTTAACAACATTCACTCAAGTTGGCAACTTGGCATGCCGTTTGAGAAAACGGTCATTTCTTGAAATCGACCACTCATGTGGCATTGATTTTAAGGGTCTTCGAAGCAGAAAAAGTGCTCCTGTATTTGCACAATTTGATGTTTAACCCACACAAAATACAAAGCATTGTTCGATATTCGGGTGGGATTTTATCTTCCACCAAAATGAAAAATATAAAAATTGGAAGTTGAACATGCCATTATTTCAACTCGGACTAAAACAACTGATTATATGGGGGTTTGGAAGCTACCTGCATATGGATCACAAGCTTTTATGACAAAATATATATATATTGTTCGTGTAATGCAGTAATCACATATTACCCTTTCCCTCTAGGTTAAGATATGGTTTCAAAATCGAAGGTCAAAGTTCAAGAAACTGTACAAAAACGGAGAGTTATCGCTGGACGACAGCCCAAACGCTAGCGACTCCATGGCATGCAATTCGCCGCCCTCCCCTGCATCTTGGGATTCAAGAACACACGTTAACCCTGCGAACATAGGGCTGATTCCTCCAGCACCACATCCTTCTTCGCCCTCTTGTATAGATGATTGCAGCCATCACTGGTATCAGCTGAACTCGCATTTAGGTGTTCAGTACCCGAGTTCTGTACATCATACGCCCCTCTCGACGCAGAATGCCTACTGATATTTGTGGACGCTCAATAGTGAACCTAAGATCTGTAGGGGCAGTGGACTTTTTTCCATTTCATTGGTTGTATTATAACAGGCTATAATGAAAAGAACAGTTGTTGTTTTTGGTCATCTTGATTTGTTTGCACTCTCATTTTACTTACCATTACAAAACAACATCGCACTTACTGCATTCGCTGCCAGTGTTGGAGCCTTTTAGCCAGAGTAGCCTATTTTAAGTAGTAAGTATTTGTATCGAAATTGCATTATTAAAACAGTATGCAGGTGATTTACTACATGTTGTACATTACCAATGAGTTGTTTTGATGAGTCTTTGTGCCTATTTGATTTAACCCAGTTCCCAGTGGGCCAAATCCTTCGGGACAGTATAGGCCTAAGTCATTCCAGACAAATGGCATCTTTATTTAAGAACAAACTAAAACCTTGTCACGGTTACGTGCAAATTCAGGGGAACGTGAAATATAGTATAGGCCTATCGTAGCCCACATTTTGATTTAGGCAAGACGGACTGGTCTAGGCCTACATCTTAGAAGATAAACAAGCGGTGGTTTCCATATGCCTCAACATCCACCCAACAGGTGAGCTCAGCTGTACTATAATATTAAATGCCCAAACCTGACTTTTTTCTGACTACAATTTTTCAGTAGGGATGCCGAGGAAGTCGTGTTAAAGCCCTGAAATGGATCAGACGTCGACGATTAAATGTTATAAAACATGAGTTGATCCTAGACAAATGACGCGATTACAAGTCTAGGATCAACTGATAAATGCCAGCTTGTATCCTCTTTTGAACAACACTAGCCTGCTATGAGGGATGGTAGGCCTACTGCATCAAGCAGTTTGTCTTAACAAATGGCTATGTTGCTAAACGCAAAGTCCAATGCGTCCTTGGCAACACATCAAGTCTGACCGTCAGACATCACTGCGTGTGTGGTCATGTCTCACCCAGCCTTGCCGTGTCTATCAGTATGGAATACCTCATGTCGAGCGGCTTCCCATCGCTTATGGTCCTATGTGTGCGCCTTTGAGTGACCAACAAAGCATGGTGAGGTCACACAGAAAGAATCCTTAAGCTCACTGGTATGAAACATCATTTGTAATGATTACTACTTGGCGAACATGAAACCCACGATTCGGTCAGAGACTTGGTAAACGGGGTGAGTTTGAGGTTGGATGGGGAGAGGGCACTGTAGCCACCAGCTGCAACTTATGTCTTTCGAGAAGCCCCGAAGGTGTAAGGTTTCGCCGAGCATGCTCCGCTGGGACGGCCTATCGTCAGAGCAATTAACAAACCACAACACCAATGTAGGCTACCATATACCATGCAGCAGTGGAACAATCCTTGTTCCCTGCTAAACATCTAGGAACTGAATTTAGCCTACAGCTCATTCAAGGCGGCCATGTGCCCCACACACCTGACCATAGGCTATTTGAAGCCTGCATTCATAGGCTAGCCTATTGCAGCGTCATGGTAGCGATGCTGATGGCAACCTAAAAGCATGTGCTCAATTTGCTGCAACCTAGTTAGCCTGCATTTTGTAACTGCCCAACTAACACATTCATATGATATGTGACTGAGCTAAACTTAATATGAAAATTAACTAATGACGGTATGTGAAGTGAAAAGCGTTCTAAAGAAAATAAAAACGACAACTTTTCGTTTTTCTTCTTTTTTGAATTTGTGATTATATGAAATGCGTCGGCCCATGTATAAATACACAGGCATACATGCATACATACATTAACAGGCTACATGCTTACATAGGGCTAGTAATGGCAAAGATAAAACGTGCATAATATTATAGGTCTAGAGATAAAGCTTGAAATACCACACTACATTTTGTTTACATTACAATACTGTAAGCAAATATTTCACCGACGTTCGGGACGTTCAAACAAGAGTAATTACAGTGCCACCCAGTTATAAAATATAGGGATATCTTACCTTCGCGTCACTTTCTGTTCCCAACTTTCGTTTTCGCCTATCTATCAACGTCACACATGCATTTGATTCCATGCTGTGGCAACTGGCGAATCTCTACCAACCCCCAACAGTCTGTAGAGGACGTCTCTGTCGTGGCTTCCCTGAGCACCCTTTTCATACTAAAAGAGACATTTGTAGTCTGCAAATTGGTAGTAATTATACTGGCGGAGTGAAAGCTCCATTTAACAACCATGGCCTAAATGACCTTTAATTGACGTGAGCATTTCACAAAGCTTAGGGAATTCCTCAAACAAGGCCCCTTTGCTTGTACAGATGTTGTCTGAAAAGAGAAAACGGGCTACATCTCTATATTTGATGCGTCATACCCTATGACTAAAACAGATGATTTGCCATCACCTGCAGTCAGCCGTGGCATCACATGGGAAGTTAGCAATAAAACATGAATACACGACTATCAACAATGACTTAAATAAGCGAATTATTTTCATAAATTGCAATGTACCTTATTTTAATTTATTTGACTCAATAAGACTAAGAAATGAAAAAAAGCTGCAATACCTGACATTTTATCAAAATAGACCTACATGAAATTCTACCAAAATCAAATATACCACAAATATTTTCTTTATGGTCTATGAAAATGACCTAGACATCATAATGTGAAATAGTATTTCCTGTAAAATAAAAAAAGTCAAAACTATGAGCAAAAAGCATTTTTCACAAACTATAGTGAAATTAGTCTTCTTCTTCAATGTAAATTTACTAGAGTCATAATCTGATCATACAGATTAAGATAAACCAACAAAAAACGTATTTGAAATGAAATGAAATCGTAATGCTGAGATGGATCAAACAATTTTCATGTTGTAGATAAGCTATCATCTTATCTGTGTCTTTTGTCAGCACTTGGCTTTGTTAATAGCTTCAGACGAGCAAAAGTGAGGGTATTTAACATTTGTCTTCAAACAGAAGAAATCCATGTCAAATGCAGCTGGATGCTTTTTTTGGTCCATCTGTCCATCTGTTCAATTAAAGTAAATTCAACATCTGTTTAAGTCAAAAAGTCTGAAAAAGTTTTAAAAAGTTGCAACCTTCATACTGGATCATTCCTGAATGTTTATATATCTGGGTAAAATCACACAGACAGAAATGTGTGTGTGTCCACATTTTAAAGGCTGTTGCTCTCTCTTCTGCAACAGTGGAAATGTTGAGGACAATCAAGAGATTGTCTTCAGTCCTTATCACATCATTTGAGTTCTGGGAACAGAGTCTTGGTGATGGCCTGGGTACCAGGGGCTGAAGGAGTTCATATATCCCCCAGAATGCATTGGGGCTCCTTTGTTGCTCATAGACACATCCCAGAGGGGCGGCATCCCAGGGGAACAGGGTGGTGCAGAAGAGACCGCGTGGAGGTGCTCTCCTTCAGCGCCACTTGAGCCATGCTTCATAATCTTCTTATACTTTGAGCGTTTGTTCTGGAACCAAATCTTAACCTAGGGGGAGAGAGAGAGAGAGAAAGAATCACCATTTATTGCCATACACACACACACATACATTTAAGAGAGAGAGAGAGGGAGACATTTTTGCCGTATATAGATAGATAGATAGATAGATAAATATATTAGATTGATGTGTTGTTTAAAATCACAATTAACGTTATTGATGAGACCCATCAAAATTATCAATTCATTCACCTAGCATGTAAGTGGTGCTTGGCTACATAAATATCTGACGGCCATAGTAATAATGCACTTTTTCAAGACACCTTACAGTTGCATTATTCATTCATTCCACAGTCACACCGGTGGTGGTAAGCTACTACTTGTGTAGCCACAGCTGCCCTGGGGCAGTCTGACGGAACGCCTGCAGCCCCTCTGACCACCACCACACACATTCATAGGCAATGTTAAGCGTCTTGCCCAGGGACACAACGACAGTATGCGCTCAGGGAGGCACGGATTCGAACCGGCGACCCCACTGACTGTGCCACAGCCACCCACAAAAGCAGCGTTGGCTTGCAAACTTTGGGGGGGTGGTGGTGGTGGTGGACATTGGACTCAAAAGTGTTTTAATTGCTGTGACAGCTTTCTGGGTGCCACAGAATTGCAAACATTCAGAATTTCCATGCAAGTGTCTCGCATGGGTTTTTGAAACAACCCATTAACACCCAAAATGCGCATTGGAACAAAGCTAGGCTTGGGGGGCTTGCCAGGGCAAGTCACTGTGGGCCTGGCACGCGTTAGTGGTTGTTTTCTGCATGATACAAACAATGAGGGCATTTTATAGATATTTTCATTTAAGAAGATGGCAAAATGTTTATTGAACCACAGCACCCACACTGTTGTAAAATTCTCTCTAGTAAAAAGCAATTATGGTAACGCATTCTAAAGCTGGGTCACAGACACACTACAGGCAGGGCCTACCATATGCATATACAGTAATGGATAACAGGGACATCGCTCAAGAAGGACAAAGAAGAACATGTTGAGAATAACTACAGTATAACTGTTGTGAAGATCATAGGTCATAGAATGGACAGAATAATTAGGCTCTCTGATATTTCAGTCACGGGCCATACCTCATCTAGAGCCCGTGTACAGGCTAATCCACATGTAATGTAATGGACAGGTAGTAAAAACAAAGTGTTATCTAATATGTTACTTTTTCGCTTTAACACGAGTCAGAGAAATTATTTAATTTTCAGGAACTTTTAACATATATCAATAATACACCTAATCAGAAATACATTTTTTTTACCAACTAGAAAAAAGAAATCTACAAGTAAAAGCTTTTTTATCTGCTGATAGTGGGCTAAGACAGCAGTGAATAGCGGGATACATTTAAAGAGCTCAGATGCAGAAATTTTCAAAAGTTTATTTTCAGAAATCAAAAAATACGCTTTTATAATATTTTATAATATTTTATCTATCAAACTGCAGTAGTATATCAAACTGCAATTTGAATGTTGAAGTGAAAACAACCGAAGCAAAGCAATCCAATGACAATATGGTCAAAGTTATATAAATATGAATTATTTATATAATTATTTCTATGAATAAATTGCGCTTTCTTTTACAAAGTCTTTATTTTTAGGAATGAATGAAACCACAGACATTATTTATCCTCAAGTTTGCAGGAACATTTCAAAACAGCCACCCAGATCCCTGCATGTTACAAGACATGCAGTCGTGTGCATTTCTTCTGCGATAACTAGGACAGGACACATAGCACAGGGAGTCACTTGCTAAACTTTCCTTAGCATTATAGCACAATTAAAGTCAACCTCTCTTTTCAGTCTTTTCAGTGGAGCAATATTGAAAGCTTCTTACAGCGCAAAAGGAAAAGTGACAAAATATGTATTTTTTATGTAATTTCATCCCTCCATTTAAGTGTTTTTTTTAACAGTAACTCTAAAGAAATGCAGGACTCATACCACTACATGAAATAAGACAGTACCTGTAAGGTAACAAACAAAGTATATAACTTATTGCATTTTGGACGAAACTTGCCGCAGCATATTTGTAGTTACAAAATCTCAATAAAAACATATTAAACCAATCAAGAGGTGAAAATAAGGGCTAGCCATCCCCATTTTATTCATCAACCTGCATGGGACCATAAAAATATGCCGCAATTACTGGTGTGGATTTCAATAGCAAGAGCCAGAGCCTTCAGCTTGATATGTATTCTAATAGGGTGATGTCAAATGGAAAAAAGACTTCTTGACACATGTTACGCCAGCAACACTGGGTGGTCAACCAATGGAAGAACTGAGAAAGCGTCTTAAGGTTTTAGCAGCGGAGTGTATGAGAAAAAACAGTGTGTTGACAAAAAACAGTGTAAGGTCCCTACTAGGACATCTAAACTGAAAAGACTGAATGAAGAAACCTAAGTAATAAAAGCAGAAAAATGTCAAGGTGGTGTAGGGAAGAATATGAAGACGGTTGCAAAATGGAAGTGCAGGAAACTGATGAGAAAGAAAGATGAGCACTTACAAGTAGTGTGTGTGTGTGTGTGTGTGTGAGAGAGAGAGAGAGAGAGAGAGAGAGAGAGAGAGAGAGAGCAAGAAAAAAAAGAGAGGAAGAGAATGTGTGGGTTTGTTGGTGCGTGAATTTGTGGTGTCTGGGCCATGCACATATGCATGAATGTGTATGTGAAGTTGGTGTGTGCAGTTTTGCAGGTGCAATTGCGACAGGTAAATAGTGCCATTGACGATAGAGGGGAGCATTTTGGACAGCAGATATGAAATTGCGGCCAATGCTCCCTTGCTTGTCCTGTCTCTCTCTCTCTCTCTGTGTGTGTGTGTGTGTGTGTGTTAGAAAAAGAGTGTGGAAAGATGAATATGTAATTAGTTTGCCTAGACCTAATTAAAATGGCAAACTATAAAACAGTATAATTTTCCTTGTATAAGTCACTGGCTTATTATACATCTCCCATCATGGAATGTGCACAGCTTTAAGTGTGTTTCTTTAGTAAAGTATAGAAATGAATCTGACGTCTTCCAGTTCAGGCAAAATAATTAAAATAATTATTATTCATAAGAAAACCTACATAGTCTACTTAATCACTTTTCCAAGTCACTTAAGTTCGTTATCTTCCACAGATGGAATGGATTCAAATTTAATACATATAACTTCACACTTCCATTTGTCTAAGACTTTGAATGGGAGAAAAAGCTCAGAGTGGATCTAAATGTTTCAAGGTGAAACCTCAAGCTGACTATGCAATGACAGACTGGATGGATCAATAAATATCAGTGTGCATTTAAAATGGCTTCTTTTGTTTTTCTTTGTTTTAAGCCAGTATGAAAATATAGACTTAAAAATTGTGCAGAGAACTACTTCATGTCGATATGTGTGTAGAAATCTGTTTTGAAGAATTGTCAGGAGTCTGTTTTAATATTTTACAACTCAGTATGATCATTTGTCTCCACATTTCAATTGTAAGAATGGTTTTCTTCTCTGCAACCATATCCAAAATCCCCCAACTGTCATTACTGTGCTCGAACATATAGACAGGCCTGCAGAGTTTATTTACCGATTTAACTATGACCCATTTACAGATTACACCACTGAGTGTTTTAAGTTGTTGGATGATTTGGCATTCTATTTCTTGATGCATTCCAAAATGTATGGATAGAACAGGACAGGGCAGTATTCATTGTTAAGACTGATGTATATGGACTCGTAACATGTTTGACTAAAAGTGGGCAGCTGGGAGCAACTATTAGCATTTTAAAGACACATTAAAAGAGTAAATTACTATAATGAATTTCTCAATTAGCCATAACAGATAATAGATACACATGCATTCATTATGCCATGCGTTTTCCGGTGGTGTTGTTTCTGATTAAGAATATCAACTGGATAAGTGGACGTTCATTGAATTTCTCATAAAACTTGAGGAGGGTGTTAACCGTAGCAACACGACGCTAAATGTGTTCGCTCAAGCGAAATGTGAGACCAGCTCTCGGCTCCGAGCACATTTACGAAACGAAGCAGCTCAGTGAACTGAACCCAAGAAGGCCCAGAGAAAACTGACATCAACAAGGCCATGCAGCTGGCACCCACTGAAAGCGCTTCCAGTCGTGGGGCCCCCTCAGGGGCCGGGAAGACCCCTGTTAAATACACTCAGGTCTGTCTGCTGATAGACAAAATGGCTTCTCTAATCCAGTGCCCTTTCAGTGCACCCCAGCGCTAGCCCGGCCTTGGGACAGGGGGCCCAGCAAACATACGCTGCAGGACACGATACACTGATTTCACACACACGTGCAACATGCACACACAACACTCACACACTTTTTATCTGACTACTCCACACTCACTGTGTCCTGTGATGTACTGTTGTATCCGTCTTGTCAACATGAATTTCAAAGACTCCAAGTGATTAGAATCATGAGCCTCGACATCCTCAACATCTGAACCATGAGTCTCAACATCCTCCAGAACAGAGAAAGTCAGTAATTACCAACATGTCACACTGGGCTGCCCACCTAAGAACGACATTTAATATATTTTGCATGGCAGAGGCTGAGAGAGAGGAGTGAGATGGGTAAGCGTATCTCATATTGTAGAGTAAGCCTACACCTCAATCCAACTAGTTTGGGAGGCATGTTTAACCCGTTCAAAACACATGAATTCAGCTGCACCACTTCACATATAAAGGTAGGCTATCAATGCTGGTTATGCATGCATTCAGCCTAAATCTGAATATTTTCAGAATTTCCAGTTTGTGGAAATATTGATTCAAGGAATATTGAGTTCCATGAAAGGTGGAGTTATGTTATATCCATTACACAACTGAAAGGCAAAGAACTTGGTTCGGTTTAAATTATTATATTACTGTACATGTGCTGTATTCTCCTGTGGAGGTAACATGACAAATTACAAAACTAGGCTACTTTAATAGTAGCCTACTATAGTGCTCTGTTCTGTAACATCCATAGGCCTAACAGATGAACTTCCCCAAAAGCATTCTGATGGTGTCATGTATGATACCTACAAGAATCCAACTAGGCTACGTTATAACCCTCCTTTTGGGAAATGTTATTTAAGAAAAGTATGTTCTCTGAGCCAGTAAAGGAATCACGGGAACTAAACCATAAACCAACGAACCAATATCTAATATTATACGAACCAATATCTTAAAATAAAACACCAAACAAAAAAACAAATAGGTTGTTAATAAGTAGAGGCAACCTCACGTAAACAGACAAACAGACAAAAAAAACAGACGTTTAAACAATCTCAAAAAGCACAGCTCACTATACCTGCGTTTGTGTCAGCCCGAGCTTTGCCGCGAGGTCAGCGCGTTCAGGCAGAGCCAGATACTGTGTTTGCTGGAAGCGCTGGTTTAGGGCCTGCAGCTGTAAACTGGAATATATTGTCCGTGGCTTGCGAATCTTCTTCCCTTTTCCATTCAGACGAATTTCCCCGTTTTCAATGACAGTTGGCTTGTCGTGATCTAGAATATAACATTGAGGATATTGAAATAGCTATCTAGGATACTCATGTTCGAAAACTAGGGTGGGCCTATATTCTAATTGATTGTCGATCGTTGGCAATTCCTGGTTGGCATAGACCTACATATAAACAGACAAAACAAAAACACTTTTTTTCTCTCAACTCTTTCTCCCAGTTCATTGCGATCTTGCTATTGGCCTTAGGGGAAATACATATTTTCAATAGCTCTGATACCAGCTGAATTTACAAAAAAACTCGAACGGTAAACTGCTGATTATTTGCCTATAATGTTTCCATATCTACCATTTTTTACCTCCTTATTGAAAGAACATCATTTTATGTTTCCGAAATCAATTATTGTCATTCAATTAGGTTTGCGCATGCTTGTGATGATATGGTGAGAATAGAACATTGAAGCACAGGTGCTCACTATAAAAAAAAGTCAGGAAGAAATGACCCGTGTCAATAAACTTTCAAGAGTTTTTAAAGTTTTACTCTCTATATATTTTTTACAGGGAATTAAACTGCAGGAAAATCATTTAATCTTGTTTTTTTCTCCTGAATTATTCACGTTGTTTTCGGTAATCAATAACCTACACGGGGCTCAAACATTGTCATAGCAAAATTGAATCCAGATAAATCTCACTAAACCTAAATGGACGCTCATAGCACCTCGGAAAGTTGAGGTAGATTTAGACTAAAGATTAAAGTAGGGCCTACGATTATTTATTAGATATTTAATAAAGCTTTAGGTTTGATGTCATTGCCAAATGGTTTTCTAAGGGTTAATATGGTCAATTGTGTTTTTGAAAATAGTTTTGATAAACGTTATAAAATAAATAAATAAATAAGTTTAAACTTTGACAATAGTATTTCACAGACATCAAGTAGGCCTACAAGAGTTTATAGGCCTACTATAGATTGGCCATGTTTAGATATCATTGATCTAGGCCTGTGAATTTAGGAAGAGTGGTAAGAAGAAGAAGAAGAAGAGTAATCTATTGAGCCTATGGGCAATCGAAAGACTATGGATGAGCACAATTTAATTTTTCACCTTTATTTTGTTGGGTTTGACGTTACAACACATTACTTTCAACAACATATCCATATCGGACATGATTCAGATAAACTACCTGCAAAATCGGAAAGCCTTCGCTCATATAGGCTATATAATCTGATAGTTTACTTAGCTTTTCATTCAATAGGCAAATTACCTCCATAAATAGACCCTGTGTGTGTGAAGGCCAGGGAGCCCATATTTCATTTGTAGCTCACTTGAACGAAAACCGTTAACCGTTAATTAGCCTACGTCAAATGTTTCTTACATTTTAACCTTTAGTCAACAGTTTAGTCTTTGGCCCAGTTCCTTTCATATAAATACAACCACCGGGACTGTCAGAGAATTATTTCAGTTTAAATTCAGTCAGAGAAGCTGATAGTCTCAAATTCAATCAAAAATAGCCTACCCAATTTGAAGCCATGCATATGACAATATGAAAACACCAAACATATGCAGAGACCCACTTAACGCAGGCCTTCAAGGACCTGCAGTGATGGGATATGGCAAGTTATTTAATCTAATACATACCAGATATAAGTTCAATTTTGTCAAGGTGCCAACTTCATAACATACAAGTGCAGAAAAAAACAGATGTCAAAACAATTATATAATTAAACCAAATTACTAGCACATTTATAGTAGGCTATATAAATTTGTGTGGAATTTGATATTTTCCATTTACATTGCAAACTTTTATTTCAAAGAAGCTGGTTATGCGTCTCTTAACAGTTTGCTTTACCTGCGTCCTCGATTCTCGTATGACCCAAACCGCTGTTGTGGCTACTGGGCTGGTATTGAAGGTACGCACTAGAATGGTGGGCGCCCACCGTGGCCGGATAGTAACCAAGTGAACGACCATAGGAGGACCCACCGGTGGAGAAGGGAGTGTCGTGCTGTGAATGTCCACCCGGATGCAACCCATGAACGGGATAATGTCCGTGAGACAGACCTGGAGAGTGCTGTTGATGAGGTGGGTAGCCGTGACCGAATTCCAAAAACGCCGATTTGGAGGGATCCGAAGAAACCAAACTGTCAGAGAGCGAACTCATAGTCATTATTAAGAGAGGGGTCCATTAACGCACTTTAAGGAGGTATGGCTGAAAACACAACGAATCCAACTCACCAAATACATCCTTTACCAGGTCAAATGCACACAAACAACAAAATTCCCCCAAATTTCGGACCAGACGGACCACAAACAAAAGCGCAACGTCAGTGGACATGAATCATGGGCGCTCCCACATCTCCACATTTCGAATATCGGGGGAGGGTGTGTTCCAGGCTTCGTGGGTCAAACGGAGATGTGCTCTGATTGGTTGAGGATCTATGTCATTCAATTAAAGGCAAGGGGACAAATATGTGGAGCCTGATAAACTCTTGGATTCGTAATTCGTAATTCGTAATTTTGTACGGATGGATGATCTTTAATTACACTGCAATTCTATGCTCACAAATGCCGTACATATTGGCTACAAGATGGTGTCCTTAAGAAATCGGTAACAGATCACACATCCAGCGCATGGCATTAGTCAGGTACCTTAAACGCTACTGTGTTGTGGCATATATGTGCCCAAAAATAAACCGCATCAGATAGGCTGTGTTATTTATTTATTTATTTATTTATTTATATGAGCAAATTTAAAATTTCTCCGAGATCCAGTGATCATCATTCTAACTCGCATTTGCACACCCTGTAACACACCCTGTAAATGTACACAATAGCCAAGAGAAATTGGCCCCGGGAATCTATAGGCTATCCCTTTTTTGAACTTTTCATCCATTATGCCACATTTCTCAGATCACCAAGCTGATTTTATTCGAAAGGTGATTCTACTGGGGTTGCTGGCACGGTCAACGAATTGTTATTTCAAATAAAAGATGAGATAAGCATTTATTCTACTGCAGCCTTGAAGTTAGTGATATCCCAGTATCTCAAGTTAGTGATATCCCAGTATCTATAACATTTTCTCATGTTTGAATGATACCTTACATAACCCATAGCATTATCTATTCATAGCAATTAATCATACAAATAGGCTACATATATGTTTGCCGTCTTGCAGTGACGAGTGCCTATATTTTTTAGGACTTTTTTTTCTGAAGTAGGCTACCCTATGAGTTGCATAATTGAAATGATTCGTATAATGTGGAACCAATGTCACGTTTACGCGATATTAGGCTACTACGTTTTAATTGTGTTTAAACAATGAGCCTATTCTTGATATTTTTAACATGCCAACACAAACAATTGCTCTTAACACAGCATCATACAAAAAGATTATTGTAAAACAAAAAAAATGTAATTAAACGTACATTGTCACTGTATATTTTGTATAGGATGTCCTGTTGTGATCCAATGTGTTCTAATACAAAACAGCGTTTAATTTGTGTATTTCAAATTAAGATGCAACCTGATCAGATTTAGCCTACATATGAGGAGACAGCAATGGATTATTCGGCCTAAACGGATCACAGTTTTAGGCGACCTACAAAGCATAAAAGGGGCATATATTCATTGGCTTCGTCTATTTTGGAAGTTGATGTGCTTGCATTAAAAATTCGATACACCTCCAGCAAATGTGTAAAACCTTCCAAATTTGATCCGCATTAGTTAGTGCTAAATATTGACCGATTCTACTTTGATCGAGTTTCTGCTGCAATAGTCCAGGTTGAAGTTAATGCATTTAATCAGGAGTTAGTTCCTATTTTTTTTTCAAACACAACACAAAATTGAACACAAAAAAAGAGAAATAATGGGTTGCCCAGTGGCAATGCTAAAGACTTCCAGAACAAAACTAAATCTTGGTCAATATTTATGCAGGTTTCTCTTCTGTCGTCCTTTTGAATGGCCCTGTAGTGGCCTTTTCGTTGAAAGATGTCCTGTAATTTCATTCCGTCATTCTGTCTCGTAGGCCTACATATTATTATATATCTATTATTTTGTATTATTCATATAGATATTCTGATCCATAAAAGAATGATCGCATCCCTGTCGTTTTTATAGCAAGAACTATAACCCAACAACGACTGTTTGTGGGACAGGTCTTGAAGTGACCTTTTCCGTCGTTTTTGGCACCGAGTGCCCCGAGAGCCCGTTTCCTACGTGGGTAGAACCATGGGCATAACCTACTCGGAGTAGTGTAATCCGAATTTAAACATTTATAAGGATAAAGTTCCACTTCTGAATTAACATTATTTTAAAAATGTCCATCATTACAATCAGCATTCAAATAATGATTTCTTCGATGCTTCTTGGTATAACTAGGCTGTCTTCTAATCGAATGAAACAGACCAATGTGCTTTAAATTGGGTGGAGTTAATACACTGATAGATTATTCTACAGTATCCTACAGTGACATTAGAAAATGTTTTCGAATGACGTTCAGAAACTTGAAGAGTAGTAGGCCTAGTCTAGATGATGTGATACGTGACTAATTTAAGACATCATTTGTTAAAGCCTAGTGCATTTTTTTTAATATTAGCCAGTACTTATCTATCCAGTAGCAAAGGCTATTAGCCTCGCCTCATCTAGGTAACGTACACACCTTTAAACACAATAGTTTGTTCCAACAAACAAAGGCTTTGCGCTCATTCCAAGAGTACAGTTGGTGCTTGTCTCCCGCCGGAGGACTCGTGTTATTAGGCCAATGCAATGACGTGAGGAGAATTGCAGATCCCCCTCGCTTTCATCTCCAGCCAGCATTCCTCCCCGTGCTTTGATTTATAGGCCGACAACCGTCTGGGCACGCCCTTTCCCAACCCAGAACTGTGACATTTCTTCGCACTGTTGCAGTCTTTGCGGTTTTATTTACAATGCGCCGGGGAGGTCAAGTGCCGTTTAACCTACACTAAGGTCACCAAGCTTGATCCAGCATTGTGTGTTTACCTGGATGCACCTGCTTGGTCAAGGTTATTTAGCACAGTTTAACGGACCAACTCGACAATAGAAGCTGATAATTTTTGCTGCTTGGCACACTGGCAACTTGGTGCCCGACAGTACCAACTCAGGTTAGTTGACATAATTTGAAAACAGCCTAATGGACTATGGCCTATATGCCTGACCAGTAGACCACAGTGCCCAGAGCAGAGCACCTAACCGGTCACCGTTCCTCAGATGCTACTGTAGCTGCAACCCTCAGCTCTGGGACAGTGGGATTCACCTCAATATATCACTTCAAATCAATTCTGCTGTAAAACACAAAATGACTGAATATTTAAAAAAAAAAAATCACCAGTAAAATCTCCAAGACACACTAATAGTGTTTGGAATAGAGAGCACGAAAGTGTGTAAAGAGCATATTTGTGTTCCTGTTTATTTAGTCTCTATGGCTTGCTTGTGTATGTGTGTGTGTGTGTGTGTGTGTGTGTGTGTGTGTACAAAAGAGAGAGAGAGGTGAACACAGACTCTCTTAAAGGCTGTAATTATGAGCACATTATAGTGCAGAACAAAGGCAGGCCCCGCAGTCATAGTGTGAGGATGTGCCCTTGCTGCAGCTCCCATTCACTCTGAAGGGAGAGAAGTTAATAACAATACTCTCCAGCTCCAGCCAGACACCGTGGCGTCTGCCCTCCCACGTACGTGTGCGTGTGCGTGCGTGTATGTGTGTGTGTGTGTGTGTATATGGGGTAATCATAATGTCTGTGCATGCATGTGCAGAATATGAGTGTTGGCATGCATGCTCGGGTTTGGTCATTTGAATCGTCACACGCCACATCACTTTCGCTGTTGTGTTTAAACAAGTTCAAGATTGTGCAAGTGACCCAATGACAGCACGCTAAAACAAAGCCATAGTGAAACTGCACAAGCTCCTTCAGAGATGTCCTTCAGCAATAACCAAAGATTCATTAAATATCAGTACATATTTAGTATCTTCAAGGGCTCTGTATGCTTTAGCTGCTGGCATTTAACGGATGAAAGATCTGGAACTCTTACCAAAAAATGATACAGAATATATGCTATGTCACATCTATCCTCATGTGCATCAGATGGTGTTATGTACATTAGATTGTATTTTTTTCTTTGTTTTTTTAGTCAGATTTCCACAAACTGACAGCACAGTGTGATTCACAGAGTGTGTGCTTCTAGCTCAATGGGAGGCCACAGATAAGCTTGGCGTGAGTCTCAGATTTGCAGGGTAGCTTTAGTAACAAGGACTTCAACTAGAGATGGTGGGGAAGATTTGTGGTTGGCCAGGAGGGTAGAGGAGACTGGGGATCACATGCGGTCCTTTGGGCTTCCCTGTCCAGCCTACGGAATGCCATTCATAACACAAATGAAGAGTGTTTAATATGCTGGATATGCAATACAATTGTCTTGCTTTACTTTGAAAATGACATATTATTTACATATGGATACATATATTTGCATCTGCCTGTACGGTGACTAGTAACAGCTTATCACATTGTGTTATTTACTGCTTTATTTACTACTTACAGTGGCTTACAATGGAAGAAAATAATATTGAGCAGATTCAAGTTATCAATGGTTTGGCCCTATAGCGCGGCTCAAATTTTTCATGTGGCTCCTCGTATAAATTAATTGCCCACCACTGGTGTAGTGGAATCCTCTGAAGACTGCCTATAGTCCACTCTGAGACAGCAAAACATACTTAGATATAATGACACCCCCACTCCAAGGCCCATGGCCATACTATGAGAGGATAAGGAACAATTGTATGGCAATTAGGCCTATCCACAACCACAGTTTATTTTATTTGTTTGTGTATTTATTTACATATTTAATAACTAAAATGTATAATTTAATCTCTCCTCTATGAGAAGAAAACTTTGCCATTTGACTACACAATGGCCACAGTACATTAAATAACATTGGGTCTGTATTTGTTTATTACGTGCCTCCGAAGAGCTCACTTGTTAATTTATTTTTATTATAAATCCCAAATAGTTTATATATGATGTATATATATATATATATATATATATATATTTTTTTTTTTTTTTTTTTGGTTTAGTAATAAAAGCTGTATTTGATTGCAGTTTTGATTCTTACCGAATACTTTATTTCTTGAAATGACAAAGCATGCTTATTTAAGCCCCAAGACCATTTTATAGTTGATAACACAATTATTTCTTATTTTTATTTATGGTGGTGAGTTCACAATTACATTATTATTATTATTATTATTATTATTGGTCTGGATTTGAGGTGTACAATGTATCCTGTATTTCTAGTGTACCTAAGCTGAGTCACATTAGAGACACTTATGAAACTTGTGAATTAAAGCACGAAATTTAAAATCTGATCCCATAAGAACCAGTTACTATGTATCTCAGTCTGACTGACATAGTGATGGAAACATAGTGACAACCAAGCTACTGGTTCATTATAAAACAGCTTGCTTATCTGGTCTTTTATTTGTTTGTGCGTGTGTATATGGCTCGGTGGATTTGTGTGTGTGTGCTTGTTTGTGTCTTTGGAGGGGTGAAGTTTATGAGTGTACAATTGTGTTTGTGTGTGTGTGTGTGTGTGTGGATAAGGGGGAGATTGTCTTTTGATAAAGATTTTTTAGTTTTTTTGCACAGACTGTCTTCCTGTGACTACAGTGTTTTTTTTACAGTGACCTCTTATAACCTCAAGAGATATTTCTCCCACTGCTGATATCAGCCAAGACCTATCTGACTAAATAGGGTGTAAACATAGGATTACTATACATTATACAGTATATCAGGCCTATTCAATTGGAACCCAGACGTGGCCCACATGCGACCCAGACAACACTCCAGCCAAAGAGGTAAAACACCATTCTCAAGCCTTCTGAACGTAACTTAATTGTTACATAATTAAAGTTTGTGCCAATTTAAAAAGCGTCATTACCACACTCCAACTTAAGTTTCAATCTTGGTTTTGAAATTTTAATTGCATAGCCCTGTTATATATTATTCATTACACATAACTCTATACATTATGCCAGGGCTATTTGGGCCACATTTAAAAACTAAGATCTTAAGTTGGGTCGCACATAACCTTCGGTTTGACAAAATTGAAGATTGAGAATGCATGCAATTTATATGCATTCTATAACTCTAAGATGAGTTGGGGTGGAGTGGCAGGCATTGTCTGGGCCACGTCTTGGCCGCATGTGGTCCGCGGGGTGCCAATTGAACAGGCCTGCATTATGCTATCACAAACACTAATTTTAGCCATGGTCATGGGTGCACTTTTATTAGACAGTAGTGCATCCGGTGGAGTAAGGGATATATAGAAAGTTCAAATGTACTTTGTGGAGCACCAGTGAAGAGGTGAAGTGTGTGTGAGAGAGATTGTTTGTGGATGTGTGTATTACGTGATGTGTTATTTACAATCAATTGAGTTGTGTGCTACTCTCAATAGTTTTGGATGTGAGTGTGTGAGAAGGAGAAAGAGACTCGAAAGCAGTCAGTGACAAATAGTGGGGTTCCAGTTGGGGGACCCAGAGGAGAGTGTCACCTTTCAAGCGACACATCTGATTGGCTTGTGGGCATATTGTGGGAACATTTGATTGGCTCCTCTTCTCTGATGCCTGGCAATCACTTCAAAGCTACTCGAACTTAGAACTACTGCCTTTGAACCACTCTCAGGCTTTCTTGCTCTCTCTGTCTCTCTCACACTATCCAATCTCTCTCTCTCTCTCTCTCTCTCTCTCTCTCTCTCTCTCTCTCTCTGTCTCTTCTGTCTCTTCAGTCTCTCTCTCTAGTTCCCTCCAACCATGTCTTTTTTCATCAATCTCCATCCAACCCCACCGTCTTCAATCTAACCCCATCTATAGCTTACTCTCTCATCTCTCTTTCTCACTTTGTGTCTGTCTCTCTCTCTCTCTCTCCCTCCCTCCATGAGCAGGCCCTGGCACGTTTGCTCTCTGCCCTCTTCCCGGGGGCAGCGGGTGTGCAAAGAGACGAGCACCCAGGAGAAATGACAGGACGGAGCCAGACACCTCATCCTGCTTCCCCACCCCGATCCAACTCCAACACACCCTAACAGGCCAATGAGAAACTAAAGATCCCTGCACAAACTGTACAACAGTTAGGTTGTTTTGCCGTTTAGCAACTGCTGATTAGACGAGATTAATTCAACGCGTCGCCAGGAGTGAGGATATCCCATGATATTACAGATTACTCTTCAAATACTCAGTATTTTACAACAATTAGTTTGTATTGCTATTTAGTAATTTCTGATCGGACAAGACAAATTCAACGCGTCACTGGGACTAATAATCACACTGCATTGACAGAATTGACAGAATTTCAGCTGACAGAATTTCAAAGCTGTCGATCAACTGCTGCATTGCTTGGGAACGGGAGATGCAAGACTATGTTTAGAACTATTTGGGGGTTGGGGGGGGGGGGGGGGTGTAGGTTGAATGAAAATGCGTAAATGACACCTTCTGTAAAAATACAAAGCCTTTTCAGATCACATTGTAAAAACAAAGAAAACACTTATTTAAAATATCTTAGCTGTTTATTAATATAATTCAAGTTCTATGTGAGATGTCTGTTCCACTAAACAGAATTTCATCAGAATCTCTCAACAGCATCTTATTAACACATTCACAACTATCGCAGTAAACTTGCATATAGATTGGACTGTGAAAAACATGTGTTTATGCATCCTTTCATATGCAGTATATGGCTCCAAGATGGGTTTGAATGTGGTAGCACAGCTAGCTAGCTGAGGCATGCCTTCAGTCACTGCTAATTGCTACATAGTGCTGCCTCACAATGGCACTTGTTTGACCAATTAGGCAAATCTGCTCTGTAGGGGCAGGACTGTGTGAACGTGATCCCTGAGGGCAGTGGCGGGCCAGTGGAGTCAGACAAACACACACCCCACCCCCCCTCCACACACACACACACACACACACACACACACACAGACTATACACCAGACACTATACATACCTGGTTAGAACAGAAGGGGTTTGGCCTTTTGCACCTACGGCTGAACTAAACTTAATCTGATCCCTAAACAGAGGCTCTCTCTCTCACACACACACACACACACACACACACACACACACACACACATTCATATACACACACATGCACACATGTATAGACACACACACACACACACACACACACACACACTGAAACAGAAGAATACATGCATTTATGGATATATATCCCCAGCAGAATTTCTGCCTCGAAATATGTCAGGATTCTCATTTTTCTTAGTGAGCCATCATCAATCATTTACGCCCCTCACATGCAGACACACAAGTGTCAAAACATGGTCTGCCCTCATGAGACAAGCACAACAGAAAAAATGTAGGCCAAATATAAGGTATCAACTATGAAAACTGACCTGAAATATAAAGTCCAAAATAATGCTCCTAAAGTGTAGATCATACGTAATGTATATTTATTTTTTGTGTGTAATATCATAAATATGTGTGTAAATGTAGGGTTATGTTTGTATGTGTGTGCGTGTCTGTCTCTCTCTCTCTCTCTCTCTCTCTCTCTCTCTCTCTCTCTCTCTCTCTCTCTCTCT
>JAGFZM010000096.1:218466-228589 GCA_017657215.1 Limnothrissa miodon | reverse complement strand
CTCTCTCTCTCTCTCTCTCTCTCTCTCTCTCTCTCTCTCTCTCTCTTAGTGTGGACACAGAGACAGTAGAGGTGGTACAGCAGACCCCCTGGCTTGCTCACAGATGGATCCATTTGAAATTTGAGGTGTGGGGGGAGGGGGGGGCGCATTGTGATGTGGGTGGTGGTAATTACTGGACCACCTCTTCTACTGGCCTTAAATAGCAGCCTTGTCACAACTAAAAATAAACTGGCATTTGGGGGGCCTGACCTCTGGCTTCTGCCAAAGCTCACCAACCCCTTTCCCCACTGACCGTGGCCCCACAAACAGCGGGGGCTGCCGGCCTCCTGACAAGCCCTCACATCTCAAACAGAACTCTCTTGCCTGTTAGCAGGTCACCTGTTGACATTCACACACACACACACACACACACACTTTCTCTCTCAAGGGACAGTTAATGAGTGTAGATGATAGTAAAGCCTGGGGCGTTCACCTGCGCAGTCCAAAGAGGAGGCACTTCATCTCTCTCTGGGTAAAATGGTGCTCTAGCAGAACAACTTATAAAATGTTCAAGAAACTAAAAAAACTTTAGAAAGGAAGTACTCGTACCATGGATCAAAGGAATTAACATTAAATCTCCACAAAACAGAAAATACTAGAAAAACTGGTCCTCTAGGGCCATAAACTTGGGATGGAGAATTTCTTTGCAAAATGTAACAAGATGGCATCTATTTCCAGAATAACACATTATGAAAATTGTACTGACTAAGAGTTCAGGGGAAGTGAAGGCAGGTCCCACCCAGTATTTGATTTCTTCAGTTTCTCCAGTAGATATTTTCATGGACTCGATCAGAAGACAAACGCAGTCTACCGATATATCTTTGTTCAAAATAAATGTCATGGTACTCATCTGGATAAATATCTGTTTCATTCACCAAGAGACAAGACGTTCCTCTGGCTGAGCTATTCTCCACCACCACAACCATTCTTTCTCTTCCCTTTTCAAAACAGTCCCTTTTCCAGTCCAGGAATGATGGCCCGGTTCCAGTTAGTTAATGGACCATTGCAGCTGTCCAGTCCCAAACTGGGCCCAAAATCAACACCGGGACCCTTTTTCACACCTGGCAACACTCTCCTGAAAGCATGCCGTCCTTCACAACCAACCTGACCTCTTCACCTTTGGCCCTGCATCCTCTCCACCAATCACGAGCCGGTGTTGCCACGGCCCTCGAAGATAAATGGCTCAATCAGAATGTGGATAAAGACCGAGTGCTAGCCATGGTGCCGTGCGCCACATGTGGGTACTTTCCTATGGCTACCCTCAGCACAACCCACCCCCCCGTACACCCTCCTCCCCCCCCCCCCCCCCCACACACACACATAAACATGCACCTTAACCCCCCCTCCACCCTCCTACACACACACAGACACCACCACCACCAGACTCAACTCAAACCCCCACCCCTCCCCAAACTCTAAGAAAAAGCTGTGGCTCGTTTGTGGGCGATCAGTGGGTAAGGGTGGCCAGTCTCCAGGACTGACATGTGGAAGCTATGCTGTTACTGTAGCTCTCCTAGCTTCGAGCAACACAGATGCTCCGTACGTTTCCAGCCAGCTGAGGAGACCAAGCGCTCTGTGACGTCGGTCGGATGAGCATTGGCGTTGCACCTTGACAACAGAACGTCTGCCCCCCCCCCCCCCCCCCCCCTCCCGTTCTCACATCTCCATTCCCGCCCAATCCCATGCCCTCCATCCTAGTCCCATCAACCAGTGTTACACCAGGGATGTTACAGAGTGACTGGTGGGACATGGCTTCCCTAGATTAGTGGGGAATGGAGACGTCCACTCATGTGCAACTCATGCAGATCCTGCTGCAGTGGCGGGTAATGGTTGTTGTTGTGTTTTTTAATTTCGTTTACTGCTGGAGGTGTTGTGGTGGTCCCATGTCTGTTTTATGGACCCCTTCGCCTGGTGTTTATTCTTTGTTTTCCTCCAAAATGAGCCAGGGTCCTTCTATTAACACATTAATCCAGTACCTACCTAATTAGTAACTAAGTGAATGGCTAAACTGTCGATTTTCCCATCAGCCTTTTCGCTCCCATAGTAATTTGAAACATGACACAACAGTTTCCCCACAGAGAATGATGTAAATATTAAATATGCTCAAATCAAGCAGCAGTGCCTACAGTTTTATTTTCTTGTTTGTACTTTTTAAATTTTCTAGTTGTGTCTTTGTATTTGTATTTGTTTGAATTTATTTATTTGTTTATCCTTCACAGTTTTCACCTGAGTGTATGGTCAGTGGAGCACCAGAAATGATAAAGATGGATAAGGATAATTTCAACACAAGCAACAGACAAACAAACAAATGCACAAAAAAACAAACACATAACAAACAACAAAACAAAAAAATACAAATAAATAAATGATTAAAAAAGGGCTTTAACAGACATTGGTGGTTACAGTAATAACTAAGGCTGCCTATGTCATGGCCTCAGGCCCCCCAGACCAGACGTGTCTTTCTAGTGATCCCCAGACAAACAGACCCAACGAGTCAATCTGCTGATCCCCAGACAAGCATTACTGTGAGGCTCCTAATTAGCAACGGAGGTTCATGCAGGGGACAGAGGCACAGTGTGCTGCCAGAACAAGGCATTCAGAAAGAATAAATATATGTGTGTGTGTGTTTGTGTGTGTGTTTGTGTGTGTGTGTGTATATATGTGTGTGTGTGTGTTTGTATGTGTTTGCATGTGTGTGTGTGAATGTGTGTGTTTGAATGTGTATGTGTGTGTGTGTGTGTGTGTGTGTGTGTGTGTATTACGCTCAATTAAAAAAAAAAAAAACTTCTGTGCCTCAGATACACAGCATCAACCCAACCCCCCTACCTCCACCGCCACCTCCACCACCCCTAGTGACCACCAAGGCCCCAGGAGAGGGTGTGACACCAGCATGGCCTCTCCCTTCATGGTCTTTGGAGAATCTGATGGAGGCATTAATTGTTCCAGCATGTTCTGGCTAACCTACTATCAGAACCTACAGTACCATACACTTAATTTCAACTTCACTGTTATGTCCTTTTTACAACTCCCTTACACTCTAACAAACACCTTAGATCCCCTTTAAGATACACCACAGTGTGCTTCTTCAACAAGTTGAGTGTGTTTATATTCCCTTGTTAACTGTAAACATAGATATTTTCATCGTAATACTGACTAGTAATAGACATAGTTGCTGACAGCCGGCATCACTTCCTTACTCGTTATTACAATGTCTTACATGGAAAGGTGACACTCTGGGTCAATGGAAGGAGATCTAGGAACAGAAACATTAGGTGTGATTGTATCATGCACCAAAACGGACCACTAATTTTTGTAAATCAATAAAGACATCTAAAATAATAATAATAACAAACAAACTGATTTAAATCTTTAAATTAGATAAGTAAAATCAGTAAATCAGATCTGTAAAACTAAATTCCTTATAATATCGAACATGCCTATCTCTGAGAAAGGCTAAAAAAAGTTGTTTATCTGTTTAAGACAATAGCGTACAGTATATTTTTGAGTAATTGTGTTTACCATGAGTAAGTTTCGGTTTTACTGTTAGGTCTAGTACAAATTAAAGTTAAAAATAAACTTAAAATAATATTTGTTTTTTAGTTTCCGTGTAATTCAAAAAATATATTGATATAAAAAAATGTCTTCCAACTGAATCTTATCAATCATATTATGGTAAAATACTTGCCAGTCAGCATTGCCAAAATATAGAGCACATTTTAACGATGATTGATATATGTTTATGCTAGTGCTATTTATGTTTTAGTACTGTCTTTCCAGAACAAAACAATTTTTTACACATATGACAAACAAGCATATGTGTGCATGTACATACACACACACACACACACACACACAAACCTTCACACATGCACAAGCACAAATACCAAAACAACCACCCTCGTAGACACAAACACATGCATGCCCAACACACACAAACACAAATTCACTCATTAAGCCATACATATAAACTTCATTGGGGATGAGGTGTCAGGAAGGCATTTTTGGAAGCATTTATAGCGAGCCCAAGCACAGTAAATATGGTTGACATTCGCCAGACTTTACAAGAACCCCACAAGCACCCACCCACCCTACAAACACATGGACTTGGTCTCCATTGAAGTAACAACAAGCTGGGTTGAAATGTCACCCTACTGCTAAGTGTCAGCATCTCCAGCTGCCCCGAGATACACTTCTAATGGCAAAGCATTATCCATCCAGCTGTTCTGTAATTGATTTATAATGACTTGGGCTTTAACTGCACAGCTGTTCTGTAATAGATTCATAATGGCTGGGAATGGACCCTCCAGCTGTTCTGTGATAGACTTATAATGGCTGGAAATTGGCCATCCAACAGTACCGGGCCACATGTTGCTTTTGCCTGCTGCAAACTTTGGACATTCAGAACATTTGCCGATAAACTACCCTGCCTGTGTATTGGTGTCAGCACTGGCATGTCAAAGTGTCATGATTTAATGTCACTTAGTCACTCATTATTTAGTTGTCATATCAATATTATAGGTAATGGTAAAAAAAAAAATTAAATAGCTACATATTCGTTACTTTGCCAGCGCTAAAACAAAGGGGAAATTGTTTTTGACTTAAATAGCTTGAATGAGAGGTGCTGGATGAAAATAGTCTTGGTAGGAAGGAGTGCCAAAATCACACACATGCACACACTAAAAAAGGATGAAATTGAGGCCCTGGTCCAGCTACTGTGCTTGAGACCTGAAGGCTACTGTATTCTGCTAAATATCCAGAACACAGGACCATTTCCTTTACAGATAACACAACATCTGGTCTGAATATGTGCTTGAGCAATGTTATCCGGCCAAACAGTAAGCAATCCCGGGTACAGGCAGCATCAAGGCATTTTGGGGGGTCTAAAATATTAACCAATAATGGGCTGTTCATTGATTCAGAAATAGTTGTGTTGTCAGATTCACTACCACTGGCGCTGCACTGATTGTGTGTGTGTGTGTGTGTGTGTGTGTGTGTGTGTGTGTGTGTGTGTGTAATATTTAAAATGTCTAAAATTGATGTAATATTTAAAATGTCTGTCATGTCTGTGTTTGACCCACATCTCTGATTTTCAGGCAACAATGCAGCGGTTGAAATATTGATTCTGCTGCCCTCTACTGGGCCGTGCGATTACAGCTTTTGTGATCCCCTTGGGCTCCTACTGTTTTTGTCAGTTAGTCCTTTGACTTGGCATAGTTGTTGTACAATATAACTGTGTGCAGACTGGCACTGGCTGTTCTAGAGTGTTCTCGTGAATGCTATAATTTCTAATCTGCACGATAAACATTATAGACCTAAAGTTAAAAACAGTTATCATTGGAGTTATTTTTATAGCTGATGCTTGAAAGTGATTTTTGATGACACACAGACATGTCCATTGTTACAAAGTGCTTCAGGCGCCTTTTTTACTGTGTCTCCTTTTTTTCCTCCTCCTCTTTCCCACCTTTGGAACTTTAAAATATTCCTCATGCTCGGGTGGTTCCAAGGCCTGTGTGGCTTTGCAGAGCTTGGATAGATCAGAACAAAAGAGCACAGCTCAGTACAACACACTACAGCACAGCACAGCACAGCCCAGCACAACACAACACAGCACTGCACAGACACACGGCACAGCACAGCATAGCACAGTACAGCACAGTACAACACAGTGCAACACAGTACAGCACACAGCATAGGATAGTACAGTACAGTACAGTACAGCACAGTACAGTACATGTAGTACAGCACAGCACAGCACATAAAAGAGCACAGCACAAAATAGCCAAACACAGCATGGCACAGCACAGCCTCGCATACAGCAAAGCACAGAATAGCACAGGCCAGAACAAAACAACACAGCACAGCACAGCACAAGAGAGCACAGAATAGCACAGCCAAGTATAGCACAGCACAGCCTAGCGTAGCACAGCACGGCCCGTGTCTGGGGAGAGGCTGTGCGGGCTCAGCCATGACTGGTGTGAGCTCAATTTGTGTGCGAGGCAGAGGAGGAAGTTGGAGGCGGAAGCTGTTTGTTGCCTGCAGGGTCTGAAGGGGATGTTTATCCTGTCCACTGCCTTTGATCTCACACAGTTAATAACTTCCTGCAGTGTATGCACAGTGTACAGTCCTGTGGACGTGCATCATAGTGCATGGTGTGTGTGTGTGTGTGTGTGTGTGTGTCTTCCTATTCCTCAGTGAGCATGTGTGTGTGTGTGTGTGTGTGTGTGTGTGTGTGTATGTATGTGTGAGTAAGTCAGAAAGCTTTCCTAATGTTACAATGATGGTGTTTGTGTGTGTGTCTTTCGCAGGTCACTATGTTTGTGTGTGTGTGTGTGTGTGTCTGACAGCAGGAGCATTATTAGAAAACTGACTACAGTTACTATAGGACTATTTTGTTTAATGAAATCTGTGATTTCACAGGACTCTATGCTGTATTTGCTAGGTGCTGTGTGTCGCTGATGTAAGGTGGCAAATGATAAAAGGACTGCATTTATTAAGTGCTTTTCTACTCCTGAAAGCACTTAAAGAGCTTTACTATGTCTGCCTCTCATTCACACACCGGTGGCAGACGCTGCCATGCGAGGTGCCAACCTGCCACCAGGGACAGTTTCAGGGTTTAGTATCTTGCTCAAGGACACTTTGATGGGGTCAGGTGGAGCGGGGCTCGAACTTGCAACCCTCCAATAGGGCTCGGGATCATGACGTAAAAACCCTTGCGGGCACCGCCATATTGGCAGCCTAACTCCTTAGTTTGCTATGGATTGCTATGGAATTACTCCCGCCTGCTAGTGTGCTGTTGTTACTTAATTCTTGCCGTCTTGGTCGTATGTTGCTGTACAGTGGTGTGTAACAGCGCAACCCACGATCGCAAGAGGAAAATAATCGCTAATATTATATTTCTGCTTCTTGTCTTCTGCATCTGAATGAATGGATATTACGTTCGGAGCGCTGCCAACATGGCGGCAAAATTCTTAGAATGCAAGGTGTGTGCCCGAACCCTATTGCCGAATGGCACCTCTACCACCTGCGCCACCAAATGGAGTTGCCAATTTGAAAAGTGCCCCTCAATGGTAATAGGAGACAGTGTGCAGAGGAGTAGTTACAACAAGTCTGTCACCCAACTGATTTTGATTTGCTGGACCCATCAGCCAGATAGATGACCTAATTAGTAAAAGCACCTGTGTTAAGTGCTTGCTGCTGTTCGAAAACTCTCATATTGGTACACAGGATCATTCAAATCCTGGTATCCAAGTAATGCGATCAGAGAAGACAATGAAAAAAACTGTACACACCCAGACACTCACAGGCTAGGGCGTAGAATTAGGGTAGACGAAGGGGACGTGTCGCCACCTATATTTTTAATAATAATAAAAAAAAAAACACATTTTGGTAATATTGTGTAAAAACCTTAACTTCAACTGAATGTACACACACAGGTTTGTTATGTTCCTACCGATGTTGAGACCGACTGAACCGTTGCTCACAGGTCACACACATATTGTTATCCATTAAACTAGTTAATACGATGGACCTTTTTCATCACAGACATTTTTCCCAAGAAGTGGCAGGCTAAGCCGAATTACTGTGCATATGCTACACTCTTATTGGCTGTCATTAATAACATGTGCTCACTCCACAGGGTCAAGAGTGTGCAAATTAGCTATATGCAGTCAGCTCACACCATTTTTAAAATATGGCACCAAATGAAGCCCCCCAAAAAAGTCAGTTCATACAAGATGGTTTGTGTTGGGCACAAGTTCTCATATACATGCATGTTAATAGGCAGCTGGCACCCGTTTGTCACATTTGTGAAGTTTGTGACACTGTAATGTGACACTGGTTGTCTCTAGGGCACATCGGTCACACACACACACACACACCTCCCCATTTATTTGAACACAACTCAAGTTTCTCATTCTATATCCCCACCTGAATCTGTTCTTTGTGTATGTGTGTGTGTGTGTGAGAGAGAGAGAGAGAGAGAGATTTGGTATGTAATAGTCGTTGTAATTGGTATGTAATAGTCGTTGTAATCTATGTTTAAAGAAGGGATAAGCAACGTTCTGTTTTTTTCTCTCACAAGCTCCCACTAAAGACCGCTGTATTGCATTGTATTACACTGCATTCTATTGGAGGTGGTCTGCGCTGCTGAACATTGCAAGTGCTGTATCTACCGCTATAGGCCATGGTGGCGCATTCTACACCGTTCGTTCGCCGTGTAATTACTCATTTTAGCATCCTAAACAGTATGAAACGGATTAATTAAATTAAAAATGTTGCATAGTGGGCCTTTAAATCAGGTTTTAATTTATTAAGACTTTAATAAGTCAAGGCTTCATTTTAATTCTGGATCAGTTCAAACTAATTGGAGTAAGGGGTAATATTTAATATATTTTCAACATTTAATACTTATACTTATAATAATAATCACGATTTTACCAAGTTTTTACCAAATAACTTTTTTTACCTGAATTACCATCTTATTAGCATTCTGTAAAATATTAGTATAATTTGATTAATCAGGTCACTGTAAGTTTAACACCTTAGTATCAATTCTATTTTTTGAAAAGAGAACACAGTTTAGGTTTCTTTGTCTTCTTTGTCTTGACACATACTATAACTATGTAAGGTAAAGGTAGATTGAAACCTGTGATGTCTTTTTTTTTGTCTTTTGTGTCATTTGTAGTTAAGTGGTCGGAAAGATTTGCTTTTGGCTCTATCCTCGATTTAAGTGTTAGCCTTAACCTGTTTGTTTTAAACCTAAATGTTTTTTGTTTTGGTTTGTGTAAATGTTTTATATGTTAAAAATGTTTAACAGTAACACAATGAAAAGACAGTAATCCCTATTATACTTTAATACTTGAAGGAAGAAAGAGTACAGTAGATGCTGTTCCTCTATGTAGTCACAGTTGTTCTGCTGCTCAAGTTGAGTTGAGTTGTGATGCCACCCTTAGGTTGAAAAACCAAATAGCACACTTATCTAATTCCATCCTCTCTCTCTCTCTCTCTCTCTCACACACACACACACACTCTCTCTCTCTCTCTCACACACACACATTCTCTCTCTCTCACACACACACACAAACTCACACACTCTCTCTCCCTTGTGTGTGTGTGTGTACAGTATGTATGTGTGCGTGTGTGTGTGTGTGGTTGTAGACTGATTTTACAATATAAATTTCTTCATCTGCTAGTTCTATCTCCCTGTAAGTGTAAGTGCTGCTCGTAATCAGCTCCGCTCTGCTCCATGTGTCTTAGTGTTTGACACACACACGGCGCATATCCACCGGTGCCTAGGACCAGACCTGCCATCTCAGCAGCTGGTCTGCCACAGCAGGTCTTGTGAGCGTGTTGTCTCTTGCCCAAAACCCATCTCTCCTGCCTGGCTTGTGTTCCCGTGAGCAGCGGGGAGGGCAAGTCAGACGCCCAAGCTGACCACAGACGCCCGGCGCAGACTTGGGCTTGTTGGATGACGTCCGCAGTGCCACTAAATGCCATGTGTCAGTCAGGCTGTAGGGTAGAGAAGAGGTGCCCAGGGGCATGGCACATAGCAGAGCCGCTGCTGCAGGAATGCTTTTGTTTAGAAGGCGTGGACGGACTGTCACCTTCAAATGTGTGTGCATGTGTCATCTTCAACTGTGTGTGTGTATTTGTGTGTTGCCATGTTTATTGGTATTGGTGTTCCAATAACAGAAGTTGTTTGCACTTATCCAATGGCAAGTTGGCTTCCCCAAAAACATTATGTTGCAGTCAATCAGCTGACCACCAAATCGATCATAGATCACAACTATGATGTGAATTGACAACGTAGGGGAGTAAAAGTAATTTATCTAGGAAACATAGTGAAATATTAGTAAAAGTGGACAGGTTTTCAGAAATTCAATCCCATTCTCATTTATATAACCTTGACTCCTTTACTTTGTTTAGCAGGCCAAGTCTATAAACATATTCTATTTAGATACACAGAGAGAGAGAGGGAGAGAGAGAGAGAGAGAGAGAGCAAGAGATAGAAAGAGACAGACAGAGAGAAAGAAAGAGACAGAGAGAGAGAGAGAGAGAGAGAGAGAGAGAGAGAGAGAGAGAGAGA
>JAGFZM010000096.1:141911-218456 GCA_017657215.1 Limnothrissa miodon | reverse complement strand
GAGAGAGAGAGAGAGAGAGAGAGAGAGAGAGAGAGAGAGAGAGAGAGCATCTGCATTGATAACTTTTGTCCTGTTTATGTGTTCTTATTCATACAGAACAGGACCTTAAACTGTTTGGTGGACTACATGAAGAGAGTTGTATTTAAAGATAATGTAGATTAGTTCATTTATACATTGTAGAAGGAAGTACAATCCAGAGTTGTGTGTTACAAGTATTTAGAAAAATGCAGAGGGATGGTCGTCACTGCTATATGCACTGGTTAAAGTATTAATTAGTAAGCTAATATAGTCAGTCAGGCATACTGTAGATAGATTGATTAGCATACCTAAATGAAGCTAATCAAGACGGAGATGTGTGTGTGTGTGTGTGTGTGTTGTTCGGTTGATCTTCTTGAATCAATACCAGACTCCAAGGTCTTTTTTACAATATGAAAAGCTTGTGGAATGTTTTTCTTGTTCAAAAAACATAATCACAACCTCATCCAAATTGGCATGTGTTTCATTCCCCACAATTCCTCACTGTTTGGCAATATTTACCTACGTAAATGAGAGAATATCTCTGAAGTCCCTAGACAGGTTTATGGTTTAAAGTCGACGTTTACAACGTTTACAGCTTGGCAGAACTTGAGGCATGGTGGAGGCTTTTGTGGGTCCACGTAATGACAGGCTGAGTGAACGGCCACCCAAAGCTTTGGTGAAAGGCTGTGGGGGGACCCACCCAGCCACACTTACAGGACAGAACAGACATCTGTAAACACTGTAATGCCCTGGGTACAGTGTGCCGCCGAGCTAGGGAGCGTCAGTCCAAATTAGGGAGAACATGGGCATGCCCGTTTGAAAATTATTCACATTTTTTGCCGTTTTCTCTGATAGCACAATGGAATTTGAAGCCGAGTCGCATTTAGATTTTAGCAGACGTCTCCTTGTCTGACAGTGCTTCAAATAAAAAGCAAGGATGAGCAAAACTCTCTCATGGCCAAACATGCTCTAGTAATAATGCATGAGGTTCACCCATCACATAAATCATAACAGTGTCCACTGGTTTTGTCAAGTGCAACACTATGAAATCAAGCTGTAAAATACAGCATCATTAACCAATGAACAAAAAGATCAGTGGATGTTCGGCAGAAAACAATCAAACAGCTCAGCTGAACTTATTTGTTCCCAGTCCCCTTGTCTTTGAGTGTGTGTGCATGTGTGTGTTTGTTTGTGTGTATTTCTGTGTTGCTGTGTGTGTGTGGCTGCGTCTAATGCATCTTTGTCTATCTATGTTACCAATTACTGTATACCAACTAATTGCTAAGCGTTTCTGTTAGCTGCAGAACTATAGCTGTTTGGCTACACAAAGCTTCTTCAAGGAATCATCTCTGAAATAAGTGTTAAGTAGCACCCTCCAGGTCATTTAAAGTTACTTCATGGAACACCTCAGCCAAACTCAGTTTACTTTCTAAGTTAATTACTTACATGAAATCACAAACAGGACTACAGCTCCCTAATTATTTAAACTACCTGGTCTGAGGATGACTGGTGTCACATGTAATATCTGGACAGATCATCCACACTATAAGGTGAAGACAGACTGTACACATAGGTGTCTTTCTGTCTGTCTATCAAAAACGGGTCATCCAGAAATCTCTAGTCAGAGACATGTGCCATTCAGCCTCTCATCTGATCTGGAGGCCTTTCACGTTACTTCCTACCCTGACACACATTCCCACAACCCACTTACGATGACCAAAATACACAAGGACTGGTAAAAGTGAACTGTAAAAGTGTGGAAAGAGTCCTGTGGTGAGTGGTGGAATTTGCTTTAGTTGTCAGGAAAACTGCTCTTTGCTATCCGTGGGAGAGGTATAAAGGTAAACCAGTATAGGCCAAATGTGTTTGAGCCAATATGGCGACCGTGCCAAGCTTCTGGCATATTCCGGTTGAAGAGAACAAGTGTTCCAAAGGGCTAAGATGAGAAACTGGTGCCACATGACCTGACCCAGAGAGAGGAGAGGGAGGGAGGGAGCAGATATGTCCTTAAGCTGCCCACTTGTATAGCACTGCCGGAAGAAGGTTGTGGTTTGTCTGTGTGAGTGTCTGTGTGTGTGTGTGTGTGACATTTCAGGCCAGGGCCTCTGCTGGCAGTGGTGTTTTTGTCTTAATCCCTCCCTCCCTCCTCCCTTCATCTCACTCCCTCCCAGCTCTGAGAGATGTCATCTCTGACCACAAACACGGAGGTGGGAAGACACTCTGGCGCTGTTGTCGCCTCAGGCAGTCTGGCACCAGAAAGAAAGAAAGAGAGAGAGAGAGGGAGAGAGAGAGAGAGAGAGAGAGAGAGAGAGAGAGAGAGAGAAAGAGAGAGAGAGAGAGGTTTTACCGGTGGAGCAAAATATTTGTGTGTGTGCATGTTCTTCATGACAAAAAGAAAGGAACATCTATACTAGATCCAGCTACAGCCAAGTGAATTACACAATTTGATAGGCTTCTATAATATTCTAAAGGTGAGCACATATGTTTGTCCAAACAGTATATAAATACTTTGCACATGACCTGAATCTACAGTCAAGGTCATGGTACTTATTGCATAAACGACCTCCTTATTTTTCATCAGGGTTTTCATCAAAGTATTTGTAATACTTTAGTATTTTACTTTAATTCTGGACTTGCGTATATGAATTATAATTCATGCTAGGACTAGTTTTAACCAAACAGGGACCGTGCTGCAGGAAGTTGAGAGTTGAGTTTCAAAACACCAACAAGAGCAAATCTGCCCTCTGGTGGTGTTATAGAAGAAGGCTACTGTTAAAGAAATATTCTTGTCAATTAACACCTGTTGTTACCTCCTGGAGGTCCATGCTACTAAACTGGCGAAATTGGTATATAAAGACAATAATGTACATTTGCAGGTTCTGTACACATCCATTAAAAACATCAATTTGTGTTATTGCACTGTAGAATCTGTAGAATTATGTTCAAATTGCACATTTCATTTAAATTAATTTGTGAGATGCTGTCAATGATTCTTTTCTGATCAGCATTGTTTCTGGGACACTTAGTCTGTCCTTTCACCCATAGTTTACTATTTGCTTAAACAGGCACTGTAAAATAATAATAATAATAATAATAAAAATACACACGTTCAACTAACAAAAGTTAGTGTCCAGGCTGCCTGACTATTTTCAGTTGACCAAACTTGAGATAATGAGGATTAAAGATTGAAGGAGTGAATGTTGATTCACAACTCATTATCTCAAGTTTGGTCAACTGAAAATAGTTCGGACACTAACTTTTTTTAGTTGAAAGTGTGTATTTTTTACAGTGTGTGTGTAGAATAATTTCACCTTAAACCCAATTCATAGCCATAGACAAGAAACACCACAACGTGAAAATGTAAAGTTGGGTGGGCCATGGTGGGAATTTACATTGTCCCACACTATTGCATAGTGTGGTAGATGAAGCCCTTTGAGACCTCCCTCATTTCCTGGGACCTGATCACTCTAAAGACAGCCCAAGAAAATAAGGAGCTTTTGTATTTGCATATTGAAGAGGCCTAAACTAGGGAAGTGTGTGGCCTTACCATTCTCAGAAACGTCAGCATATATTATTTTATTGTGAGAGGTTTGGATGATGGAGAAGATGGTAGCAAGGCACAGTACAGTAGGCCTCTACCTCTGATGGTTATGGTTATGATGGTGATGTTATGAACAGTTGCAAGATGCATGGTTATTTGTTATATTGAGAATGTCATTCTGATTCAAGAAATGAGGCAAACCCATGGAGAAAAACTGTAACTTACCAAGTTTGCCGCCTTACTTCCTAATTGGAAAATCCCTAGACCAAAGCACATGACAAACATGAGAGGATGTTTACAGTTGCGGGGCTGTTGTCTTCTCTGTGACAGTACTAGCCTACCCAGCTTGACATCACTGAGCTCCTCCAAATTCTCCACAATTTCGCAAATGATTGCATAACAGTTTTTGATTTCATATTATGTACCCGAGTCACTTTTTTTTGTTCTCCAAATGAGAGTTTGGCTACTTTCCACAGTAAAAAAAAATAGTCAGTTCAAAAAGTCAGTTCAAAGTCAGTTTTTTTATTTGTCAATTTCTTCACATGGAGGCCTACTTGACATACAAAGGAATCGAAATTATGTTTCACACTTGTCCCATACGTAGACGTTGACAACAATAAAGTGCAAAAACAGTTCTAAACAATAAGGTAATGTTAAGTAAAAAAAAGTCCAAGTAGGCTTAGTAGGCTAGGCTAGTAGTAGTCTAACCTAGATTTATTTTGGCCATATATTTTTTACTGCAAAATTATCGGTAAGGCAGATAATGATTTCTTCTTCGCTCTGCAAATTTGAAATGTGTCAGCGTTTGATTAGATTAGATTTGATTCAACTTTAGTTTCATTACACGTAAATACAGAGCAACGAAATACAGTTGCTAGCCGTTCAGAAACAGTGTATAAACAATGTATTTTACTTTGTTTCATAAATGTATAGTTCCATGTGATGTAAATGACATTTATTTTTTAGCTATATTTAGGATGGTCTTATATAGCCTATTATGTCTGTACTTAGCTCCTTTTGCTGTGCAGGCCTGTGTACAATGTCAAAGAGAGTCTTGAAGTTTGTCTTACCGTCTTTGCTACTACATAAAGCATCTAAAGTTCCGTTGCAGCTGTGAAAACTTCCCTATAGCGGATATGCAGAATGGTAATTAGTATTGCATATTAATGCAGAAAACGAAGGCTGGACAACGTGCATCATGGTTTTATGCAGATGGAGTATGTGTGCATGGTATCAACTTTGAAATACAGAACTTGGACTCAAAACGCACCAAATACCCGACCCGTGTATGACATTCAGCCTCAAGTTATTTCGTCATCTCTTGTTGTTGCTTTATTTACACGGAACTTGAGTACTGGGTGGGTGTGGCCTCCACTGTCAATAAAACTCCATTCCACCCAACCCTGGTTCTAGGACAAAGATCAACATTAGCTTAATAGCTTGTTAGCTTGGCAAAATGTCAACGATATTGCAGGTTTTGGAGCTGATTGACATCAAGAGCTTTTTGCTTTTTCTCTCGATTTTCATTCTGGTGTTTGAGTACATCAAAACCAAACCACCGAAGAATTTCCCTCCTGGACCATGGTCACTGCCGTTTATTGGAGACTTACATCACATTGACTTAAAAAAAATCCATCTGCAGTTAGTCACCGTAAGTCTTGGAGGCTATGTCAAGTTCACCATTAGTTCAGTTCAACAGCAACAGCGTTATTGTGTTGGCACTGATAGAGTTATAAAATAACATATTAACGAATCATAATGGATGGATAGATGGATTTGGAGGTGGTGGTAAACTTTTACAGGCCTTTACGCACCACTTTAGTACATCAAAAAATGAAATGTAATTATGTAACAAAACCTTGTTCACATGCAGATGCTGCTGTTATTACATAGGCCCTACCCTTATAATAAACAAGTGGGTAAACACTTGTTTTTTGTGTGTCTTACTGTTGCATTGTGTCTTTTTCAGTTTGCTGAGAAATATGGGAGCATTTTCAGTCTTCGTATTTTTGGACCAAGGATTGTTGTTCTCAGTGGACACAAGCTAGTGAGAGAAGCATTTGTCAATCAAGGAGAAAACTTTGCTGATCGCCCAGCTTTACCTATAATTACTGATGTTGTGGGTGATAAAGGTGATTTTTTTCAGGTTGATGAAAATGACAATTTTTACCACTGTGTAATGACAGTGTATGATGTGGAGTATCATATTCACCATGACCATCATACTTATTATCAATGCATAACCATGTATTTACTTTTTGATTTCTCTGTGTAGGGGTCATTATGTCGAATGGCTATGCTTGGAAACAACAGAGAAGGTTTGCTCTTCATACTCTAAGGAACTTTGGGTTGGGCAAGAGAAGCCTTGAGCCTTCTATTCTTCAAGAATCCATATATCTGAATGAAGCCTTTGCTGATGAGCAAGGTGATATTAACAATCAATTTTGTGGTCTACTGATGCTGTTTTCTAGCCTGGGCCCGCCCATACTTCCTGTGACACTACATTGAATTTCGCGAACTAGTCAGCCTGGTGAAGCTGCAGTTTTAGAGCATTTCCGTTCCCAAAAAAGTGGGAACCAATGAGAAACAAACTTTCCACCCCAGCGCCAGTGAGGCATCTGATAGATGCAGGTTAAGCCTGCCTCTCAGATATTATGGTAGGTTCACCAGACTAAGCACCTACGAGCGTATTTGTCGCGGAAGCCAGGCTAGCTGTTTTCACTGTTTCAGTAACCTGAACCCTCTAAACCCTGTGGAGTGTGTCTTCTTCGTTATTTCAATCCGTTTTAGATACATGCTCGCACATCCTCTCTTTTTTGTTGCTTCTAGGTCAACCATTTGATCCACAGTGGCTCATGAACAATGCAGTATCTAACATAATTTGCGTGCTGGTTTTTGGGGATCGCATCGAGTACTCCAACAATGATTTCCAGGCACTTCTAAAGAACCTCAATGAACTCTTCCTCCAAGAAGGAGGGATTTGGGCCCAGGTGATCTTCTTCCGACAGTTTTGATGAAACATGATATAAAATAAAATATGGAAATAGTCAAAAGGGACTGATTGGGTCAGACTGTTAAACTGCCCTTTCCTATTTTTTAGTTGTACAACATGTTCCCAGGGTTACTGCGAAGAGTACCAGGGCCACATAGGAAAATATTTTCTCTTTGGGAAAAAGTGATTGCCTTTGTAAGGAAAAGAATCGAGGACCACAGAGTAGACTTTGATCCCTCAAACCCGAGGGACTACATTGATTGCTATCTTGGAGAAATTGAAAAGGTAAGTTTTATCACAGGTAAAACCAGCCAATTTGTCAAATCAGAGTTGACATTGAAAGTGGATGTGGAATCAACTCATTCACACTGTTTTTATGGGTGATCAGTGGGAAAACTGAAGTGAAATTGCAGTGTCAAATGACTTCTTTCTCAAAATAAAAATAACACACTTTTACATAGTTTTTTTTTTTAAATGTTTTTTGTACAATACATGTTTTGATTCATGTTTTTTTTTTTCATTTCAAATGAAAATACAAGACCATATAGGTTAATGCTAACACTGTAATTGGTTGAGCTGAATGTATTGATGTGTCTTCAAATGAAGCCTGTCCCTGAGGTCTGTCTAATTACCCAATGACAGCCTCCCAGACACTGTGCTGCAGTCACTTTGTGGACCCCCACTTCATTTTTCATCTGATAAAATGTAGTGCTGTAAAATATGCCACATGTATTAACACTCTCGCACGCTATCCTTTTTCCTTACATGTCTCTCTCTCTCTCTTAGCTAGGCTAGCGCCGACTAACGCTTCAGTTAACAGTCAGTTTCATTCACCTCCAACAGCTTAGTCAGGGAGCTAGCCATGAGCTTAGGTTCGATCCCATGGCAATATGCAATGGCCAATCAGTGAACAGAGGGTTGAAAATAGTAACATTGCATTCAAAAGATGCATCCCAGGGTGTAACATACAGTACGTCTTGACCAAACAGTAGCAACTGGTTGAAGCAGTAAGTTATCCCGCCCCCATGGAGTGTACAAATGTCTCTCTCTCTCTCTCTCTCTCTCTCTCTTTTTAGTGGAAGAATGATGAAGCAGCAGGCTTTAATATGGAGAACTTGTGCTTCTGCACCTTGGACCTGTTTGTGGCCGGAACTGAGACCACATCTACAACTCTATACTGGGGTCTCCTGTACATGATCAACTATCCTGAGATACAGCGTCAGTATATTCTTCAGTCAATCCACTAGCAATGCTGTGAGCCTAAAAGGGTCTTATACAGCTGACCAGAGATGCTCTGCTTAGATATAATACACATGCTTATATTACTATTACAGACTATACACTGTAAAAAAAATACACACTTTCAACTATCAAAAGTTAGCGTCTAGGCAGCCCAACTATTTTCAGTTGACCAAACTTCAGATAATGAGTGAATGCTGAAACTCATTATCTTAAGTTTGGTCAACTGAAAATAGTTAGGCAGCCCGGACACTAACTTTTTTGGATAGAAGTGTGTATTTTTTTACAGTGTAGAAATGACCTTATGACTTATGACCATTTTTAGGAAAGGTGCAGGAGGAGATTGATCGAGTGGTGGGATCGTCACGGCAACCCTCTATAGCTGACAGGGAGAACATGCCCTACACTGATGCTGTGATCCACGAGATCCAGAGATGTGGAAACATTATCCCCCTTAACGTGGGCAGGAGTGCCACCAAAGATACCCAAGTGGATAACTACATCATTCCCAAGGTGACCTACAGGCACACTGTCGTCTTGCATAGAAAGTGTCTACACAAAAAATAACATTTCTAGATTTTAAAAGATACATTTTTTACAGTGATAACCAAATAAATGATATTAATGTGATAGTATTTTTTTGCTTACATCAGTAGAACAGGAGACCAAGTCAGAAAATGGTTAGAAACATTTTTTTTACAATGACAAAAAATTAGATTAGATATACTTTATTGATCCCCAAGGGAGAAATTCAAGATGGTGGAGTCACCTTGGCTGCCATTCATACGGCGCCAGTAGATCATGCTTCACATATAGATCATCAAGAGAGATCGTGCTTCACATATAGATCAGACAGCTGCTCAAATTAGACAAGGTAATAGCCTGACCTAATATTCCACCTTATTTGTAATGTCATAAATAGCAAGAACAGAATTAAAAAAAAAAATGTCCTTATATGTGAGACAGTCCATACTGTGATGCACAGAATTTTACACAAGAGTTTATACATTCATAGCTTTTTGTTTATTACAGTGCAGGGTTACATCAGCATAAACTGCATATGGATATGAAAACAATAACCTTCTTACCAATAATCTCAAATGTAGTGCCCCAATTGTGATGACATGTGTTTACCAGGGAACATTGGTGCTGGGCAGCCTGACTTCTGTTCTGTTTGATGAGACGGAATGGGAGACGCCGCACACCTTTAACCCAGGACACTTCCTGGATGTAGAGGGAAAGTTCCGGAGAAGGGACGCCTTCCTGCCTTTCTCTTCGGGTGTGTATGAAAAGGATATTTCTGCTCATTTCAGACAAAAATTCTCATTCTTTTTCTTTCTACGACCACTATGTAACCTTGAACAGGACTGTTGGTAGGTACACTGTAAAACCTAACCCTAACTCTAACACTAACTTTTGTTAGTTAAAAGTGTATTTTTTCACAGTGTGTTCCCTAACATGCTTGTGTTTCTCTTGACCTTCTATGATGTCTGGTGTGCCTGTCACAGGGAAGAGAGTGTGTCTGGGAGAGCAGCTGGCCAGAATGGAGCTGTTCCTATTCTTCTGTACTCTTCTCCAGCGGTTCTCTTTCTCGCCACCAGAGGGAGTAAAACCCAGTCTGGAGTACCGACTCGGAGCAACTCACAGTCCCCAGCCCTATCAGCTCTGTGCTGTTCCCCGCTGAAATGATTCAATAACAGTAAAACACTGCGCTGCGTACATCTTACGTGTAGTTGTACATGAGGGGTCCATATGGAGATTGTGATGCACAAAATTATGGTATTGCTGCATCAGTGATGAGCAAATCACAATGAGTAAACAAATCAACACGCTTTAGTGAGTGTGAGAGAGAGAGAGTGTTTGTGTGTGTGTGTATGTGTGTGTAGACTAGGGGAAAGGTTTATTTGTATTGCACATTTGTAAAACATGCACTTTACCAAAAAGGGAAAATGAAACAAAAAATAGGACCAATAGTATAGCAGACCAATATACTAATACTATACTATTACTATTATATAACATTTTGATAAATGTTAATACATTTTTTATAGTAAAGCAAAGTAAGTGTAAAATAAATTAGCCAAACTCACCTGAAAAGAGCTTTGACTTGTTTGCAACAATAAAGCACTTTGGTGATGCAAATCTGAATCTTAATTTCATTACATACATCAGTTCATCTGAGACACACACTCATCAACTAAAGTCACACATGATCTCTGGCTTGCTGCTGCTTTCAGGGAGTTCGGCTCTCGGAAAAAGGCCACACACAGACAATGTTATTGATGAGGCAGACAGATATAGGGTGCATTTTTGCCATGTGTATTGTGCAGCTTTGTCAGTAATCTGTGTCCTTTGTGTGAGGCATCCATTTATGGTTGACTGCGGAAGTTGAATTTGCCATTTTTATGTCAGATACCGATGCCACATAGGAAACTCACATGCAGATGACATTTTTTTTTCCACATGCAGGTGACATCTCACTTTTTTTTCCACATGCAGGTGACATCTCTGCTGAAAAATGCACTATGCACATCAGAATCAGTTTTATTGGCCAAGTATACTTACATTACAAGGAATTTGACTGGTTGATGTATGCTCGCTAGACATGCAACAAGGACATCTATCAGTATACGTACATATAGTAATAGAGGGACTATGGATGATCACGTACAGAGGTACATGCATGGTCACGTTGATAGTTTTCTTTTTTATCTTACTCTATCTCAAAAAAAGATTTTAAGAATTTAAAAGCTCTCACTGGCATTCACTTCATGACTACAAAGCATACATCAAACATCTGATTTTTAACTTCATTTTTGAATTGGAACTGAACACCCCAAAAAACACCAAAACACCAAAAAAAAACAATAACATTATTCATGCCTTATAATTTATCTTCTGTTAAGTGCTCACTTCATTGAGCTCAGAGGAAAAGCACCATAAAGCCAATTGTAGCTCCGAGTTCCACACCCCACAAGGGCCCCGCTGGGAGTTGAGATCTTCTTCCCGTGCAGACAGGAGACGATCCGATCGCCCGCAGGTGTCACCGCTTGAGTCACTCGGCAGGAGCTACGCCTCCTTTCTCCCGCTGACTCTTGCCCACACAGGCAGTGTGAGACAGACTAGACTAGACTAGACTTTGTCCTGACTTTACTCTCTTTCAGTTTCAGCTATCACCTCCTTTACTCTCACTGTAAAAAAACAAAAAGGAATGACAACTTAAAACTTCAAGGCAACTTAATGCTCAGAATTCTTCAGTTTACTCAACACAAAATCTAACATTTTATAGGTTTTAAAAACTTGGAAATGTTAGTTTTTGTGTTGTGAAAACTAAAATATTCTGTGCATCAAGTTGCTTTGAATTTTTAAGTTGTTAGCTTTTTGTTTTTTTTACAGTGTTGGACTGGAGCAAAACATGAACATGCAGAGAAAAAATGTTTTTTTTCAGTCATTTATTCAACTAATTTTATTAATTCACAAATAATTACAGTCATTCAATCTGTGAAGCGTAATTAGTTCTAGGAAATGACATGAGATTAGATTTCAGATTAGGTAGCACATAAAGTAAAGGCATTTAACAGCCCATATTTGTATGGGTTTCTGTGTCTATTCAAAACCAAGCACAGTTACAGGAACCAGACAGGAGAGAGCAATGTGGTGGGGTTGGTAAATGCTAGTTGAATTTAAAGGCGCTCTAAGTGATGCTGTTTCACGTCACTTCTTGTTGACGTTCGAAGTATTGTCAAACAAAACGGAGGCTAGCTCACTCCTCCCCCTCCCTCCCATGCTTCCTGAAAAACTCATGAACGTGCATTTCCTTCTTGTCATTTATTGGCTGGAACACTGTTATGTTTCGTTTTCGTTTGTTATGCTAGGTTTGCCCACTGTGTTTTTGTTGCCGTTTGTGGAGCCTGGGCTGTCTACAGAGACCGCGTTTTTTTACAGTGTGTTCAGGGGACATGCAGCTAGCAGATTGTGAGGAGATGTTAGCTGTATGTAACAACACATGTTTTAGTCCTAAAAACGCGTCACATCGCTTAGAGCACCTTTAAACCGAGGTCACCTGGGACCACATGAGGCATGAATGCTGCAGCCAATTGAACCAAATCCTCCTAGATGCAGCATGGACATTCGACCACACACTGATTGTTAAGCTCAGTAGCACTAACTAAAATATCCTTTATACATACACCCTTAAAGGAGCCAGTGAATGAAAAAAAAACGTTTTGCTTGTCTTTGTTGAATTAGACAGGATGCACATGACACAAGTGCTGTCATGAAAATGGGGCAGGGTTGTGACGTTCTCCATAAAAAAATCTTGAACTTACGTATGGCCACTATAACAAGACCTACATCACAAATCATTTGTCATGACATGACAATAATTACAAATCGATTGTGGTTGCCAAGGAAAGCACCACATGACACAAAAAAGTCTATTTCAATTTTTAAATGCGAATTTGGAGTATTGTACCTTGTGCACTGATGTGCATATATATATGCAATTGTGGTTGCTGATCAGAGCACAAGGCACAATACTCCATTCATGCCTTCTGTGTCCCTGGAGATCACCTCAATCTGAAGGTAACAACATCGTGACAGTAAATCAGGCAGACCTACACTGTGCCAAAAAACAGCCTCAGATGCACATTTTAGATCTTGGATCTATAATGGATCTATAGACTATAGTGCTTTCTTGCAGGTAGGCCATAAGATGTAAAGATGCCTCGAGTCACTGCCTTACTGCCTCACTATCTGTTACAGCCTCGCTGTTAATGCCTTAAAGCAGGGCTAAGCAATGTCCTCTTTTTTTCTCTCACAAGCTCCCTCTAAAGACCGCTGTATTGCATTGTATTGCACTGCATTCTATTGGAGGCGGTCCGCGCTGCTGAACATTGCAAGTGCTGTATCTACCGCTATAGGCCACAGTGGTGCATTCTACACTGTTCGTTCGCCGTGTAATGACTCATTTTAGCATCCTAAACAGTATGAAACGGATTAATTAAATGAAAAATGTTGCATAGTGGGCCTTTAAGTTACTGCCTCGCTGTCCATGGTGCTACTAGGTCTTACCTCTCCATTTAAAACCTGATAAAGCCTGACATATGATTACAAACACTCAGACTTACGGACTTACATCTGTCAGTATTCATTCAATTCAATTTAATTTTATTTATATAGCGCAAAAGGCATACAGCATGCATTTTTTATAAAAGGCATGTCTCAAAGCGCTTAACACAAAGAGGCCCAATGAGCAACAGGGGCAAGGAAAAACTCCCTAGCAGCGTTTTTTGTTTTACTTGTTATGGTAAAGCAAGAAACCTTGGGCAGTTTTGACGGCTCAAGGGGCTAGCCCAACTGCCTAGGGCAGGTTTTCAGTCTCTCATACGGTGATTAGTCCACTATTATTCCATTAGGTACGCATTATAAGAAAATTGTGGTATAAATAAAGTAATATAGGTCCCATTATAATCCCAGGATATCGTCCCATGTCATTAGGTGCAGTCAAGCCAGGGGCCAGCTGGAGGCTGTATCAATCATGTCAGGGTCGTCTGTGGAGCTGAAGGCAGCTCGCCCAGGAAGCCAGAGATGCAGGATCAGGCAGTGGAAGGCAGGGGTGACCCTCAGCAGGGAGGCAGTGGCATGGACCGTGGAGTGGGTTGAGGACCATTCAGGAGTGCCGCCGGATCAAACGTTGGAAGAAGGTCCTCAGCAGGATGACATGTCCGGTGGGGTTGGTTTGGTACCCAGGAGGCAAGAGGTGCAGGGTCAGGCAGTAGAAGGCAGTGATGACTCACGGCAGGGTGGTATTGGCATGGAAAGTCAGAGGAGATGAGTTAGAACAGTCTCCATCAAATTTCAGAGAATGTGAGTTATATTGCAACCATGTATAGATGTTGGCTAAGTGATGAGAGAGAAAGAAGTGGAGAGGAAAGAGAGAGGAGGAGAAAGACAGAGTGAAAATTGTACGGCTCAACAGATGGGTAGTTTGAGGCGGCATTAATCTATAGCAGCATAACAAAGGTATGATGTATAACAAGCCAAGACTACCAAAGGAATGGTCAGTGGCCACCAAGCCCTGGACGGGAGCTTACAGCAGAGGCACTCCTTTCCAATAATACCTTGAGGTGGTGTGGCTTACCATTAACCATCCCTAACTAAAGGGGTCAGTAAATGAAAAGTTTTGAGTCTAGACTTAAAGGTGTTGAGAGTGTCCGCTTGGCGAATGTTAGAGGGGAGCTAGTTCCACAGGACAGGTGCACAATGGCAGAATTCTCTTCCTCCTATTGTGGATTTTGATATTCTAGGAATTACTAGGAGACCAGCATTCTGTGACCTTAGGGGCCTAGAAGGGTGGTAGGGAACAAGCAAGTCTTTAATATATGCTGGAGCAAGGCCATCATATGTTAGGAGAAGTATTTTAAAATCAATTCGGCTTTTAACAGGAAGCCAATGTAAGGAAGCAAGGATAGATCAGTCAGTACATTGCCTCAATTCACTAATGTTTCACAGTAATAAAAAAGCTATCATATCATATAAGAGATGAGTTCATATATAGATTTGATAGTTTTTCTATGCCTTTAAATTGTAAGGTTTTTGGTATGGCCATTAAATCCCTTAACGTTATGTTGGATCCTTCTGTATGAGAGTGAATGTTTTCGAAAAATCCATCGGCACTGCTTTTTTCGCCTCCTGTTAGTCTGCCTCGACTTTTATTAATTTACAATCACAAATTTAATTAGGGTGATTTGACTTTAAAAGGCAACCAAAATTCACCAAAACAATTACAGAGAGGACGAGTCATTAGGTAAATTTGAGTCGGAGAGTCTGTGCAAATTGAGTTGATTGGCCCTTGTTTATCTTCTCAGGAGCCACTTACCCACACTGCTTTTTGAACGAGCGGTGCTTTCAGACATGAAAGCTACAGATTTATTCTTGCCACTTATTCTTGCACACACCATTATATTTGGGTTCACTTGTGTACCCCCAGCATTGGAATGCTTGATGTCCTTGTTCCTTTTCTGAAGTGTGTTGCATGTAATCCTAATATGTTGGTTCTTAAAGGCACGCCTGCTGTGAGTGTTATTGCATACAGGGCTCAGTGTGATAAATGATACCAAATAAAGCTAAACAGTAAACACAATAGATCTCTTAGCTACCTGCATTCCCTAGTTGAGTGTTGCCTGTGGACTAGAAATTATAAATTATAAAGTCTCCTGGGTTGTGAGTTGGGAAGAAAAAAACAAACAAACAAATAAAAGCAGCCTGGTTAAATATTCATGGTTGGTACTGTACAGCTGCATGGACATCTTAACACAAGATTTTGATGTAGTTGAATATGAATAACTCAAGGTGTTTCACTGTGCTTTAAATGTGAATTCAGACAACTATCCTTAAATATTATTCATGCAAAGCAAAGAAAATAAGAGGTTTAGGTTTAGTTTTCTTCTTGACTATTTTATAAAAGATGATTAGGGTACCTAATCAAACATCTCAGGAGGACTGTGATACCCTCTCAGTGCTGTGAATTTACCATGGGGACAGCTATGGTGCAAGACAGCTGAGTTCCAAGAAAGCCCCAAGCCTTTTGGAAGCATTCACTCCGTGTACTCACTAAGAAAATATATCAAAAGGATCCACCAGGGCACAGCAACAATATACGCTGACAATGGAAATGATTAGACTCATTTCAAACATCTAAAAGCTCTGCCAACACAAGGCCGTGGACTCCACTGTTGTGTGACTGTGTGACTGCCGTGAATTAAATGAGCAAACATCCCCGACTTCATTCAGTCCATATCTTCTACACACATCCAGCTCCACTGTGGTTATCAGTGTGGTCCTGGGCATTGATGGCAGGGACAGGAATAAAGCATATGACTGGATAAAAAAGCCATCAGTACTATTAATGAGTGACACAGAGAGAAGCAGCTTCTCTTCACACCTCCGACCTTTTTCAAAAATCAGTTTATTTTTTGGATGGCACGGTGGGCGTCGAGTCCCTGGCAGGCATTGGAAGCAGGTGGCGAGAAGGGCCTCCATCTGCCCAGACTACAACCGAATTCTAAGATGGCAGGCGAAAAAGTATTCCCAGGATCATAACTTCGTAGAGAGTAGAGGCAAAGCTTTGATCGAGGACAATTGTTTCTCAGCAAAAACGTATCCCATGTTACATTCTGAGGTTGAATCAACCAAAGCATAAATGTGACTAAAAACCTAAAAACAAAATATCTGTGTGAAGAAACCACAAAAAGGATTAAATCATTTTGTATTAAATCATTTTCATTATGAAAGCTGCCTATTACAGTCCATGCAGTTCATTGACTGAAACGGCCCCTTGAACGATGAGACATTCTAGTTAAAAAAGGCACCAGGCAGACATTCAGATGTTCCTTATTGTAGGTTTCTTTAATTAAACCAGTTTATCACTAACAGTTACTGAGAACCCAAACCCTGTCACCATGAAAATCATGTAAACAAATCGTCATGTGGCTTTAGTTCTGCAGTCTGGTATAAACATGGGCTGTGCTGGATATCACTTTGTTCATACATGTTACTTAAATGCATTTTAAATTTAGATTAAAGTAATGACACACTTGGTCATGACAGGCTATACTTTGGTAAAGGAGTCTAGTTGGATGAAATTGAATCTGAGGAGGAAGGTGGAGGGTAGCGTGTGTGGGGGGGTGGGGTGGGGGGGCACAGATGGATGGGGCTGATTGAGGTGACTCCGTGGTTAAAACCTTTCCCGGCACGACAATACAGACAGACAAAAATCAGACAGCATCAATCAAAATGATTCAATTCAAAGCTGTAAAGGTTCTGAGCTATAACACCCTGACAGGCTTCTTTCATGACATACAGGATTGGCTATTTTTCTTCAAAAAGCACACGAATACGTGTGACTTGATTTTGACCAAAAAGACCAAAAAGTAAACATAAGACTTATATAATATTAATAACATTAAATCCATAACTAAAAACACTTTCTTTAAAAACACAGCAGACACCACAAGATTTTGACTTTAAAATACAACAATGGCCTTCTGCCTGAATCCAGTGGGACAAGCACTAAAAAGAATACCAAAATACTTAAGCCAAAATGCTAAGGTGAGCCGACTACAACATGCACAGTTGAGGTTGTAGAGAATGGTTGTCTACCCTGTTATGTGTATCAATTCCACTGCACTTCAGATTTAATTCTAATACAGTAATCTCTCAAAAATAAGCCTAAGATAAGTGTTTCACAACAACTAAAACTAAACTAATGTGTTTATTGACCACAATTAGCAAAGGCCTATCAATTCAGGCTCTACTTATGTGGAAACGACAGTTTATGGCCTTTTGGCTACACTGAATTCTAGAATTCAACCCCACTCCTCATAGTACTGTTTCAGATATGCACAAATTGAACATGAATCAGTCATTTATGGAGTAAGGTCCAGATTCCCACTAGGCTCTGACTAGTGCACCCAACATCCCACATGCACTTGAAACCTGTAACCTCTACTCCTGTGGAGATTGGCAGTTTGATACAGAAAATTATATTCGGTACATGGATATTGGCTAGGGGACAAGTGGCATGCACCAGAAGGTAATTGCATGGTGGGAATCAGTGTGAACTCCTGTTGTGTCACAGAAGAGAGAGAGAGAGAGAGAGAGAGAGAGAGAGAGAGAGAGAGAGAGAGAGTGTCACTAAATGAAGTTATGTTGGCAAATCCCATAAAATGCCAAAGCAAAACCAAACAAATTGTATTCACGTTATTCCAAAACTAATGAAAAGCAAAATTTAATTCCACTAAGTAAATACATAAGGCTTAATGCTTCCCAATAACAAACAGAAATACAGAATAATAAAGATTTTGGAATAATTAAACACCATTTTTTATCCAGCCTCTAATAGAAACCATGTGTGTGCAAATGAATTTGAATTTTTCGTTGTACTTAAATGCAGTAAATTAAGTCCCTAAAACTTAAAATGAATTAACCATTTTGGGCTTAATTAAGGCAAATGAAAAGAGTCATTCCTGATTGATGGCATGTCTATTATGGTGCATCATGCTTCGTGATATAGTGCAATTCAAAACTAAATGCTGGGTAAAGTTAACACTCCACTGATTCATCTTATATTCCTTTATAATATGCGGAAGTTAAAATGTCTGTGAAGATTCTCATTCATACAGGTTGTGGTGGACATAGTGTTCAGTTAAGGCAACTGGACTTCTTTTTGAGCTTGAAGATTAAGAAACTGAATCTGGATGGAAGGTTCAAGCTCAAAAAGAAGTCCACTTGCCTTAACTAAACACTATTCCTATGGAAGTTAAAGGACAAAAGTATGATTCTGACAACAGAGATAGGCATTCATCAAGATTCCATTCCATTTTAACCTTGTATTTCATCATAAACAGACAGTAACACGGGGCTTTAAGTGTAAAACTAACAAACTGTTCCTCTCAAGTTCGACTACTGAAGGCCAACTGGCTTCTGTTGTACAGTATGTGTGTGTGTGACAAGCACTCATCTGATGAAGACGATGCACAGGATATACATACAGAAGAGCAGGCACAACACAATATGCATGAGAGAGTGTTGACAGGCCTGATAGTCAGGCTAGTTAGTAGTCAGGCAGTCTACCTGACAGTGAGCTGCCCTTTAGCTGAAAGAGGAGCTGTGTTCCCTGTCTGACCTCACAGACTGAGTTTAACAGCCTTCCAATCTGTCATGATGGAATCACACTGTCAGTGACAAAGGTCCTGTGAGATGCAGACCCCTCTGTGCCCAGTGATAGTTCAACATAGAGCATGCGCCAGGCTTTATTGAGTGAGATGCCCACCTGCTGAATTGATACAATTTATTATACTACATTTATCCCCAAATAATTAAACAAAATCATTACAGTACATGACACCAACAGAAATGCTGCAAAATGATACCAGTGCAAATGCTGCTCACATACTTCATGTGTAAAATGGTTTAGCCTTTCATTTAGCTGAAAGACTGCATGCAGCCTAATTATGTTGACACAAAGAAGAGAAATGACAAGACCATGAAGCACAATCTGCAGTGGCAGTCACCCAGTGATGTTATAGAAATTGAATGTTGAGAGTTTGATGACAAATTAATTGACTGTTGCTGGGCAAAGGGTCATATGAAGCTGATGAATCTAACATGAAACTATTTGCACTTTTCCAATATCCAATATATAAAAATAAATCCATCTTGCCCAAATTGCCTAGATCCTTCTGACTGAGGACCAACGATTCAAGGGGAGGTCTGATGGTGTCCCTGTGGTATATATAGAGATTCCAGCTCTTCCTTGCTTTGAGTCAGAGTAGGTCACTCATAGACCTTAAGTGAAGTTAAAACATTTCGGTGTCACTGTTGTCACCAATTTCAGGGGATCTATAGCCTAATTTTGATACAAAATAGTCGTCCTGAATATGGAATTAGCCAAATTTGCTATTTTGGCAGTTATTCTGTACGCTCAAGTCTACCAGTCATCAGGGTCCACGGAAGATGATCGGGATATCTGGTCTGTGGAAAACTGGCAGGTAAGATTCAACCTCCTAAAAGATGTTACCATTTATTAACAATGCAAGTAACCAAATGTAACTATTAATTTTGCATGGGGGAGCGCATAATGTAGCAACATTACTGAAGTTGCTCGTTCAATTTGACGGAGGTGACTTACAGTCTGCAGTGTCTTCGTTAACATTTTGTTGAAATGAATATATTCACCAGGATCCGTCGGATAGGGGTCTTGCCATTCGTTTTGCCGATCTGATGAAAAGGTCGAAATCACAGCAGTTCCATGGGTTAATGGGCAGAGGTTCTGGTAAATGAAAAATAACTCTAGTTTGGTCTTAAATAACTAAAAGCATTATATAGTGTTGAAACACGTTATTTCTTCTTTCTGTGTTTCTTTTGCCACATTAGGTGTTCCTCAACCTGTGCGTCTTGGTCGGAAAAGTGAGTCTGTTTTGTTTTTTTTTTCAACTCTTGACAGCTTAAACGCATAAATGTTAACAGCGAATGTATGTGTTAACAGGGAATAAAGGTGAAATGTTTGTCGGACTCATGGGAAGAAGGTCTTCTAGCGGAGGTGATGTCAATACTTTATGAATTTGATCATGACTAGAAATGTTTAACGTAATACAGTACAAAAACACGATTGCCAAAGTTAGCTTTTTCATGTATTTTTCATGCATTCACCCATAGAGCTAGAAGAGGAATGGAACAAACCTCAGACCTACTACTAATGACGAAAATGACCTCAAATAGCCTACTTGAACGTATAATTGTCAAAAATATCAGGCCATTCAAATTAGTAGGCTATTTTGAATGAATAAGTTGTCTATTTAACAAAAAACAACAAACAGCAAATGTCAGCATTTCAGAGGATTAGGTTCATCCCCTATAGACACGTATCTGTTTTAAATGCCAATGAAAGCAACCTTGAGGAGATGAAAACTGAGATATCAAATTGTTACTGAGCTGATAAGCGAAGAATGGCATGATTTGCATTAATAACTGTTCAAATTAATACTGTTAATACTGGTTATTGATACTGGTTAATGTTTTAATGAAATCTCACAGGCTACACATCTGTCAATTATTATTATTATTATTATTAGGCCTTTTTTTTTTTTTTTTTTTTTTACTTTTTCTCCTCAGCAGTAATGTAATGTACATTAATTTGTTCTGATTTGATTTACAAATGAAATACTCGTGCACCACTAAAATAAAAGCATTATTTTTGTCTTCATAGCAAGTTGTTTCTTTATTGTTTATAATCAGGGATTGTAACCTGTGATGTCAAGTCCTTGGTGTGTAATTGAGTATGCTTTCAATCCTGTCTAAAGGTTTTCAGTTAAATGGCAGAAGTAACATTTGCATTATCCAAGCCACAATCCTGGATCTTTTGAAATGATTAATAAACAGTAATCCAAGGTTAAAATGGGAGTGATCCATAGCGGAATAGCAGTGGGATAGTGTGAGAATGTTATAATAACACATGTAATGCCTCTGCTGATCATCAAAGCAATAAATGGTTGGACTGGCCCTGTAACAGTTGTTTTATGAGTCTTTCATCTTAGTTTGAGTATGAGATGCCTCTCTGAAACATTACTTTTTATGGGAAAAGTACTTAAGTACTTAATAGTAAAATATTCTATGATCAAATCGTGTAATCTAATATATGATATGGTTAACCACTGCTACTTTATGTATGAAATGCGCTATATAAATAAACTTGCCTTGCCTTGCACGTTCATGCCATGTTCAATCCTTTTACCCTTTTTAAGAGCGCCTTTCCTTTCAAGTATGATTTTAACAGTTTCATTTGTGTGTGTGTGTGCGTATACAATATATGTGAAGGCAGGAGCAGTATAAAGAAAACATAAATGTATAGGTCCTATATACCATCAAGCATTGTATTTAAAAAAATGATGCACTAACAAATACAACTACATGAAACAGTGACTCTCAGAAGCGAAGTGAAGATATAGATGTAGTCGGAAGTGAAGATATAGATGTATTCAACACATTGTGAGCTACTATTTGGACAAACAATGCAATATTATGAGAACATTGCTCTTAAACAAGAAATAGTACACAATACTCACAGTAAGAAAAGAGAGACATTGTTTTTGTAAGCAAGGGCCAGCTCTATAAAATAATATTGTGCAGTACTAACCGTCTGGGTCCTCGGGTGGCAGTGCTCCATAAAGAAAACTATTGCACACAGGCTCAGGAAAACCTACAATAACCACTTCAGTCTTTTCTGACATCTAATTCCAGAGAGGTTTGTGAAGAGACATACGGCAGCCAATTTGAACTGAAATGGTTTTATTGGCTGGAAGGCAATAAGCAGGTGAACACTGATACAGAGTGAGGCTATATATTCTGAATAGGCAAAAACACCATTCACGTTTACAACTACTATGGGGTTGTCACTGTCTGTGGAAGAATAAAACACAAGCTGTTCAGTGACCAAGCTGTGTGCTTTCTAAATCTGGCACAGACATACAAGGCCAAACTGGAATCTGCTCAAACAGGGAAAAGACGGGCAACTGACAACCGGGTCAAATACATGCTGGGAGGTTGGTGACTGTTACAAAACTATTGGCAAACAGTTGCTCCGTTTACTTCCATATTTGGTTATAGAAACACAACATAATGGTTGAATCACAAAGCCCTCCTAAACCTACACCCTGAACTCCCAAAGACTTAACCAACATGGATCAGTCAATCATAAACTTGATTGAGGCTACTTAAAAGAGAACTCTGACACATTCTGGTTGTAGTTCTGTTGGTGGAGGTCTTAGCGTACTTACATTCAGAGTTAAAGTGGCTAAAGGTTTTTTCCAAAGGGATTATCTGAAGTGAATCAATCCTATTACTTTGTCGCTAGATGTTACCAAGTGCCGTCGTTCGATCATAACAGAATTTAGCACCACGTAAACCAGCTGCAGCAAAGTATAGGAAAGACTAAAAGACGAGGGTGAGCAAGCTTCGTTGCAGTTAGTTTTTCCCCGTGCTCCCATCGGTTTGCGTCAGCTGGCTGCTGCCGAACTGCGTCATACTAAATGTTCTCACTTCTTGTACCTACAGACAGCACTTAGCAATCTCAAAGAACAAAGATGTGGGTGAAGTCTTTGAGAATTCAGGATTTAGGGCCTGGAAGAGGTTATTCAGACGCTGTTCTCGAGTGGAAAGTGAACAGATCTCTTCTGAAACTGAAAACTAAGAGTACCCTGCCTCTGTCTGCTGTATGGATGAGCAGGTTTATGGTAAGAGGTGTTCCAAGAGACAAAAGTAAAATTGTTTGATTTGCTGTGCTAATAAGCAACAGCCATTAGACATGGTTTCTACAATTCACTGTCTCAAGTAAATATGACTGGCCAAACATTCACATACATTCACAAAAGAACCAGTGGATAAATAGCCTTTTTACAGTTTTGCAGTCAAAAAATTTTCTTGTTGTTGGAACCCATCACATAGGGCACTTTAAACATTTTTCGTTCTATGTGCTTAAATAAGAATGAATACATATTAAACAGAATGTTTTATAGACAACAGTAAATGACTTCATGAAAAACATAAAGCTTCATTTTCCTCTGCATCATAAAAATATAGCTGGTACAAATATTAAGAGATGGTCCTTCTGTTTGCTTAAAATATCTTCCCTTCTTATAGACTATTTAATCTGACACATTAAAATCTATCCTTTAAAATATAGCTACTGCCTCCAACTCTTATATAATGTTCCTTTTTAGAAGACGAAAGATTATTGTTTCCATACACTTAAATAAATACACTATTAGAGGCAAAACAAAACAAAGTCTTAATACAGAGGCCAAGAAATCTTAAAACCTAAAGATAAAACACACAAAGTAAATGTTACTGACATGTAAGAAATAAAGTAAAGTATGTATGAGGAAAGAAAACAACTGGTAATGTATGTATGAGGAAAACATATATAAATAACAAGGGGAAAAAGGCAACAAAAACAGGCAGAAAATAAGAAAATTAAGACTTCCATGTCAAGCAATACATTTTTTTTCCAAACATGATCCTAAAACTGCCAGTTGTCTTTAGTACCCATCTCCATTCCAAAGCATCCAATATAGTCTTGCATAAGCGCACTCCTATTACCTTAAAATGTCAACAAACGTTCATCAGACGTAATCAGCCAAATCTTCTGGGCACCTTGCGTGTTCAACAATAACAGTAGCCAGTTACAGGATTTACACACATTCTTAAATACAAAAAAAAAACCATATAATCCATGTAAAATAATCAGAGTGTTAAAACTGACAAGCTATGCTTGTAACACAAGGATAATATTTTTAAAAGGGGTTAAAAAAGAACATTGATGAACAAATAAACAAAAAGCGGCCTCCATGCTTGGCTCACTATAGGAGAGCAAATCTGACTGGGTCTTCTATATGTACCTTTACCATAGAGCAGGCATAGCAACCACACAGTAGCGCCTTGGAGATCTGCAGTAACATTGCTTTTACTAAGTAATAACTAAGAAGTGCTTTTACTAACTAGTAATTAGTAAGTAGTTACTAACAAGCTGAAGAGGCCTGGGTCAAGTGAAGCAGGGATTCATTATATGCCAACATGTAGCACCTGTTACAGTGTACAGCACAATGCACAATGGCCTCTATTTATAGTCTACTACTCAGCTGGGACCCGCAACAACAAGGCAATAGAAGTAGTAGCAATGTAAAAAGCAGAGAACTATTCCTAAATGAAGATGTGTGTGTGTGTGTGTGTGTGTAAGGGGGTGGCGGGTGGCTTACTGTAGGTGCCCTCGGATGGCGTCCTCTTCAAGGCCGCTGGGTCAATGGTCTTAGTTCCTAACTGAAGGTGTGTATGGGTGTGTGTGTGTGTGTGCGTGTGCGTGTGAGGGGGCGACGGGTGGCCTAGGTGCCCTTGGGTGGCGTCCACTTCAAGGCTGCGGGATCAATAGTCTTGCTGTTCCCTCTCTTGGACTCCTTGGCTTTCCAGTCGTCAATCAGGTCCTGTGTACAACAAGGCACTGTTAGGCCCCGTCCACACACGTCACTACTCTCTACTCACTACTCGCTTGCTCTCTTGGTCACCACTCACAGACACACTATTTGGCGGTTTTTAAACGTCCGTGCTCATAAGACACTCCATTCATTTCACCTGTCAATAATCTGCATCCCGCATTCTGATTGGTAATCACTTACACGCATTGCACAAAAGTTAAAATAGTTCCATCTCGGAATCCGCCCACATCGCATCGCTTGTAACACTCCTCGCCTGTCCAGGGATTTCATCGCTGGAACACATTCACATTCTACTGACTTTTATCGTTCAGCGCGTAGCGAGTAGTGACATGTGTGAACATGGCTTTACTGTGCTGAGTTTAAAAGACTGTCAAAGAGAGACTCATCTCTGTCTCGTCTGTCAGACTTTCATATGATGCTTTGCTGAGACACGGGCAGGTGCAGGACCAGTAGAGAGGGTACAGTAGTATGAGTACAGTAATTGGACATTATCTCATAATCATGATACAAATTAAAAAAGCACACATATTCTGATGTATTGAAATCTGAGGGTTTACAGACTTATAATAGGTTACATGAGTACAAAATTATTAAACTCAAAATCATTAAACATTTTCTCTTGGTTCGGTCGCATATGCTCTTGGTGCATTATAGTGCAGTCCAGTAAAACCCATCAGCTTAAGCATTTGTTAAAGCAATGAATTAAAGTACGCATACAGTGAGAAGATGAGAAGATGCATAATGTTTACATCCCTTCACAATATCATACCTGTCTCTTAAGGACCAAGTGCTTCCCCTTCCAGTACTTCAGCATCTGCAGGGACTGCAAGGTGCTCACTATATCCACCGGGTTCACTGCGGTTTCCTGGCTTATTTCTGCAAGTCAAGGCCAGGCAACAAGACATCCACAACACTTAACGTCACATCAACCCATAAAATGGCAGATGAGTGACTCGACTACCTGTATTTGGAGACACTGATGACTCTCAAGGGGCATTTTGCGGTAGTGTTGCTAAGGAGTCGGTCCAGGAAGGGAGCCATCTTGGATCCAATTACACGGAGGCTAATAGATTCAACCTTATAATGTGTGTCTGATAAGCTGATCTAGTTTGCGTGAACTCTTATCCAGAATCACCAGGTATTGTCATGTACTCTTTACTTCTGATAATTTTGGGCTTACGTGAATCCTTTGACTGGATGCAGATTAAAATATATATATTACACATGTATGTACAGTATATGGTAAAGATGCCTCTGAAAGTCTGCCCAAGCAAAATATTATAATTTCAAGAGTATTTACGTTTATGCATTTTAGCAGATGCTTTTAACCCAGGGCGATCTAAATATATAACCAGAAAATAATCAGATTCAACTGATTGATGTGGGGTTCATCTGCTGTCTTGCTAAAGTGCTCCAAAGTGTTCAGATATGTTTCAGTTTTCACCCTGAAAGTTTTACCAGTTCCAAATGGAAAATGGGAATGTCACATTATATCCCTGGATCTTGGGTGTAACTGTGAACTGAAGACTATTCTTCATGTGACAATGGATCAAATGATTCAACACTCTGACTACCCTGACCTGGATGAAAGAGAATCTTCACAGACATTTGTCAGGTAGGTTGTATATAACTAAAGGCTTTAACTACCATGAGGTGGATGAATTGGAGTCTTCATAGACCCACCGTCTTTTTACCGTCTTGCTATGGGGTTCTTTCAGCTTAAAAATAGATGAATTTGACCAAACACTGTACAAGAGTTAACCTCAATTAACAATACATGACACACTCTTTCCATTCACTGAATCCAAAAAAAAAAAAAACGAAGCTAAACATTTTTTACGTTATATATACACTGTAAAAAAACAAAAAGGAATGCCAAGTCAAAACTTCAAGGCAACTTAATGCTCAGAATTTTTGAATTTACACCACACAAAATCTAACATTTTATATTAAGTCTTAAAAACTTAGAAATGTTTTGTGCATCAAGTTGCCTTGAATTTTGAAGTTGTAGCTTTTAGTTTTTTACAGTGTAGTAATTCTCCCACCTTTGATGGAGACCTCTTTGCCCTGGAAATTGTTGAGGTAGCGCAGGAGGACCTCCTTCCAGTAGCTGCGGTAGCTGATGAGACCCAGGTCAGAGAGGGGTCTCTCTGGGGAGCCCACCTTCTCCTCCACCTTGGACAGCAGGTAGCCTGTGCAGGAGGCACAGAGACACGTTACAGCAGAGACCCAGCAGAGGAGAAAGGCTATGGCAACCACTGTGGTACAATGTTGTGGGTTAGATAGATTGTTTTGAAAGAAATTAATGAATTAATAACCGAATGAATGAATAAATAAATAACCAAATGAACAAATGAATGAATGAATGAATGAATGAATGAATGAATGAATGAATGAATGCATGCATGCAAGAAGTTATTGCCATTGTAAGCCAGAGAAACAAGGAGATGAAAGATGTGACTTCAAATAAAGTATACATTAAGTAAATCACACACACACACACACACACACACACACAATCACACACACACATCCTATATCCAAAACTCAGAACATATTGTTTTGTAATGGTTTTGTAATGAGTGACTGGTAATTGTAAATTACTGGTAAATCTTTCATGATCTTCAGAAGTTGAGTTAGCCATTTTGGTCAAGGTTTTTTCCTAGACTGCTACAGATAAAAAATATGTTTCTCTATGTCCAGGTGCTCTTTGCTGTAGAGTGTCATGAGACGTGCTCAAACTCAATTGAAATTAATTAAAGCCTGTTTATAACCAGGGAAAGGGAACGTGGGTAAACAATCCAAAGTGAAAGTCAACAGTACTCACTGAAGTCAATCAGCATCTTTCCAAAGCCCTGTCTCATATACTGGGGCATGGTGAGAATGCAGGACACATTGTAGTTTAGGAAGGAATTCTTCTCCTGCATTAAAATACACACACCATTTCAGTAAGGATTTTGTCAACTCATACACAATAATGACACCTGTAAGAGACAAGAGTGCAGACCTGTGCTGTTTAACTAACCCTGTTTGGTTTGAATTGTGTGAATTGTGACTGCAGTCGACAACTGGTGTATGACACAATTCTTGATAATTAAATTAATCTATTATTAGTTATTTTATTTAATCCTAGTATGTGGTTAGCCTGCACTGTCACATCATGTTGTTTGTCAGTCACTAAATATCTTCTTCCCCAGTGTCATTTAATGTCAGTGCAACACAGTAAAACTGGAGGAATACACATGAACACTAAAAACTTACACAGCTTATTTAATAGATTCCATCTGAACCGAAAGAAGAGCATTGTTGTGACTATTTTCAACACTATTTGCCAACCTTTGAGAAGTATCCCACGAGGTGGCAGCCAGTGTTGTCTGCTTCTGTCATAACATAGAACAGAAAGGGCTCCACGTCATAGTAAAGAGTCTTGTGGTCCAGAAATAGCTTGGCCAGAAGACACAGGTTTTGGCAATAGATCTGTGAGAACAAAACACACACAGCCATTTCACACAGTTTAAAGATACTCTGACTAGAAATTAACCAGAACATGGAGCAAAGCATACGATAGCTCAAAAAGTTATCTCACTGTCAAAATAAACAATTAAACACAACAAATGATTCACACAATCTGACTTTCATGTTTGTGCCGTGTGCATAAACACTGAAAAAACAGCCCTGTGCAAATCCTTGGTCATGTAAAAAAAATATCATACCTTGTTTTTCTTGCCATCTACCTCAAAGACGGAGATGGAGCCTTTTCTGTAGATCTCATCTCCAGGTGGGTGTTTCCACACACATTTGGCCTGTAGTGTGGATGGAACCAGAGGGCTTCATTTAGACCCCAGATAACAACCCCATATCACTTCCCACTGGGCTTGCATACAGCTTCTTCTAAGTCACTTAAGATAAGCCTCAGCCAACAGAATAAGTGTAAAATGTTGGTCAAATGTAAATGTTTCAGGTGCTATGTATGAGGGTTTTTTTTTTCCCTAAGCGGTGACCATGTCCTGCAGCCGTGCCATATGGCCACATTCTGCACAGCTCAGAAAACAGAAGCCCCTCTTTCTCGTAGCTCATTCATGAGACTTCCATCAAGTTAAGGTACGCACCATGTGCCTGCGCAGGATGGTCTGGCTCTTCATGTACTTGAGGCAGAACTCGCACATATAGAGGCGGCCCAGGCGGGCGTACTCCTCCGGGTAGGGCGAGTGGTACCAGGTGTCCAGCTCGTAGCGGCCGAACACGATGGTCTTGATCATGTTGCTGCCCTCGGCCACCTGACCCTGCAGCCGAAGCTTCTCCTGCTCAGCGGGGGCGGGGGGTAGAAGCAGGGGGGGGGGGGGGGGGGGGGGGGGAGAGAAGGGCTTCACTGAGAGCACTAAGTAGGGCCCCCTGTGGGGAGAGGGCCTAGAGCAAGCCTCCATCACTCACCGCAGTCTAATAACACTTATCAGAGCAATCAAGGGAAGCAGATCAGGATAAGAGGGAAAACCCAACCCTTGGAGATGAATGGCACATGATTCACAAGCTCCCTACAAAAGGTGACCTATATGATGATTTTACATATTATGGGCTGTGTAAATCAAAATCAGTGCATACATGACGACCTGTTGTCTAGACACTTCATGATTATGGCCTCGCATGACAAACAAAACTGAAAAGAGAAAGACATTACTGGGAACCATTTTGATACAAAATGGACTCCACTGTAGGCTACTGTGCCAGTTGAGTGTGTCCACATCAGTGACTGGACGAAACAGAAGGGGAGTACTTTGGCCCTCATCAGTCAGTCGTGATGGGCTCAAAGAAGGACAAGAAAAAGAAGTTGAGGAGGAGAAGAGGAGGAAGTGGGAATCAGGAGGTGCAGCGAAGGCAAAGGAGGACAAGAAGAAGATGGAGCGTAAGGTGATGAGTTTTCTCTCTTACAAGATCCTCCGAGGCACGTGCCTGGGCTTTCCGGAAGAGCTCCAGGTCGTAATCACTTGTGATGTTCTCCAGCATGGGCTCCCGACTGGCGCCATGAGTCTGCCGATGGTCCTGAGAGACAGAGACAGAGACAGACAGGGAGAGAGAGAGAGAAAGACAGAAAGAGAGGGAAAGCAATATAGAGAAAGAGAGAGAGGGGGGAGAGATGAAGATAGAAACAAACAAACAAACAAACAAACAAACAAACAAGACAGTGACAAAGTAAAGGGGTTAAAAAGAAGCAAAGTACAAAGTCTGCAGTCCCATCCAGCAGTGTGGGAGGGATGGAAGACAGAGGGAGAGAGATCCTCCACAGTCTCATAGTAGACCACAGCGCAGCATATCACCACAGGAAGCTAAGCCCTCCATCCAAGCTCACAGTGGGCACACCCTAATGACAATAGCCTGATCTCATGTACAGATTGAGTCATTGAAATGGTCATCTTCAGATCCTTTGTCCAGCAGCTGATTACTGAATGGCGTCTTCATCACAGAATGCTTGGGATGCTCTTTATAAACATACCAGGAGCTTTTAATTATTGTCTAAAAAGTCTTTTAATTACTGGAAATTACTGAACCTGTCTAGATTTTCCTTCTCTTACTAAAAATAACTCTCACACGTTGGGGAGAGAGGCACAGATAGAAAGAGAGAGGATAGGCAGATAGAAAGCGAGAAAGAAAAGAGAAAGGCAGACAGAAAGAGAGACTGACTGAGAAAGAGTGTGTGTGTGTGAATGAATGAATGAATGAATGAATGAATGAATGAGTGACTGAGTGAGTAAGAGAGGGAAAAGCGTTGTCCACACAAGTCGCCACTTGCTTCTCGCTTGCACATTTGGTCACTACTTGCTCGGGCACTAGATTGAAGGTAGTTGCCACGTTTCTTGTTTACTTGCTACTACAAATGTGGCATGCTCTACTTACTTACTCTATTTACGTCAACTGTCAATAATCTGTATCACACATTCAGATTGGTAATTGCTTTAATCCCATTGCGCAAAAGTTAAAATAGCTTCATCTCGGGATCCGCCCACATTGCATAGCTTGTAGCCTACTCTCCCCCCCTGTCCAGGAATGCAATGGGTGAAATACATACACATTCTATTGAGATTGTATTGGACTTCGATTAATACTTTATTTATCCTGTAGAAAATTCAGGCATCCAATAGGACTCATTGCATGTGATCAATACACACACTACTAGAAAGACTGTTTTGAGTGTGGAAGGGGTGTGGAAATGTTAAGGATGCTATACTGACAGAGAATGTGAATCATGCTATTGTATAGTGAAAACACAGAAAAAAAATGGTTTTAAAATCACTGAAGCAACAGACTAACATTTACTCTAAATGTCAGTGGTATACTAAACCTGAGATTATCCATGGTTTACATTTAATTCAAGATAAATGTACACTACACAAGGTTTAAATCTGAAGCAACATAATTGGTCAGTAACTAAAATCCGGTTAAAAAAATTGAATTACATCTGGACCACTAGAGGATGGGAGAGGCCCACCAAGCAGCCACATTCCCAGAGTAGGCCTCATTACGGAGCGCTGGGGTCCCTGAGGATGATGCTGTGCTTACCATATGCTTCTCCTTCTGGTCCTTCGGCAAGCTGGAGTTCCTCCTCTTCCTCATCTCTGTCACCTTCTCCTTGTACTGTGCCTGTCGCTCCGTGGGGGTCTGGTGGTGGACAACAAATTAGCCATCTTAACACTCTGGTAGGATGCATACTAGACAAGTTACATACTGTACCATGACTACAGAAGAACTATTGAAGGAATTAAAACCTTCCAAATTAAACTCAGCCACTCAGGTGGTGATTCATACTAAGAACTTATTAGGAATTCTTCTACATCATGTTGCCTTCACTGAGACCATCACTTCCCAGGAGTTAACAGAGAAAAAGACCTGCCACTCATTCACTCAATACTTGTGGACATGTAAGGGGACGTGACAGAACATGGGAGATAGTGGTGTAGTGATTAAGAAACCTGGAACGCTAGTGCTATGGAAACTGTGGGTTTGCCTCGTGACTACCACTGTTGTGGCATTGAGCAGGGCATATAACCCCAAGTTGCTCTGGGGGAGGGAACTGGCCCTGAAGAAATAGCTAGTTGACAAAATGTAAGCCGCTTTGAAGAAAATGTCTAAATGCACAAATGTAATACAATGTAAGTCATTGAGGGGCATGGAGTCCAATTAAAGATGAAACCTATATTCTTTGCACAACGGGAGGGAAGGACAACCCCCCTGTGTTCGGACCAGTCTGGCTCTAATTCGCAGATGATGTGCAGACGTAATGGAACACCCCCACTTGTTCAGACTGTTACTATTCACGTTTGCTCCCATAGTAACGGTTTGTGTCTTGGCCAGTAATCAGTGATATTTTGTGGAACCTGGTGGCGGGTGGAATGTCGATTGTCATCCTGACGGTGGGACAAAGGCCTCTCGTCCACCTGTTTGTCACGGGAGCTGGCTCTCACCTGCAATGACATTACAGTGAGGTTCAAATATCATTCATACATATTAGGAGAGTGGAAAGTAATAAAAAATCCTTGCTTTTATTTTTGGGAGAAAAAACAGAAGCACTATACAAAAATACCACTTCTAATGAGGGACAGCAAAATTACATCTCAAAACTAATTTAGTCAAGCCAATTACGTGTTCCTGGCAGACAGTGTGTTAAAAATATTACTGAAGAAGGAATAAGTTTACCTTGCATTCATCTGCAGACAAGTTGTGATAGAGTGGACATCCAGATATCGAGAAATGCCTCTCATGTTTACCAGTTAAATGACCTACAACACAGACAATGACAAAGCACTTAACACTAACGAGACAAATGAACCCTAATACTGTTATACAGTGTTACAGGACACTAATGACACATATGAACCCTTAGTAGCGAGTTAGTGTTAAGGATTAATCAGTCTCTGTTGTTTTGTTTTGCAAAATCCAGTCAGACTAAGAAATAAATGTCAGTAATTCAACCTAACTGTTTTACTATGCGTAAATACAGTGAATTATTTGCTAAATGGCTGCCTCATTTGAAACTACTCATACATTAGCCGGACACAATGTTCAAAAGGCTTCACAGAGAAGTAAAAATACCAAGGGAATTGCAGCCAGGCGTGGGGCACTTCATGTTGAAGTTGTAGCTCTCGTGGAAACGACGGCGTTTGGGTCGGTGTGACAGGTCACTGACTGAGTCCTTGAGTGCCAACTCCTTTGCTAAGCTCTCATCATGAGACACGTTAGGACTGGAGTTGTCAATATCAGACTCAGAAGAGGGGGCGTTGCCTGAGGGTGTTCGGGGCGGGGTCTCGTCCTGATTGCGTCCCTTTTTCAGTCCTGCAGTGACCCGAAAAAAGTATGATTGACATCATCATATTCTACAGCACATATCTTATAAGTATAAGTTAATCTTATACTTTGGATCAGCTATAATTAATTTGATTCCAAGTACCTTGAGATAGGTTGTTACATCCATCCCATAAAATACACAATGTTTCACTAATCTTGCCAACTATGACACCTGCAAAAGGTAGCATGACTGAAATGATTATAAGCTATCTGGGATATATAACATAACGGATTTCCCCTATTACAGACTGAATTCTAATCAAATAGATAACGAAAAATTGAAGATAATTATAATAAAAAACGTACAGAATAAAACTAAGAAAACAAAAAATAGGGTTAAAAATGTTCTAAACTACTAAGACCTGAAACAAGAGCAGTGTGATAATTCGTTTTACAGTTTTTTGTCCAATGAGTATCCAGTCACTTTGCTTTGGATGGAAAACAGCTGTGTACACGACTAACTTTATCATAACTATTAGCTTCCTAAGGACGAGATACATTTGAGGAGGCAGCAGAATGTCCAAAAATATTTTAAGTTAAAACTAAATTCAAACAAAAAGAAATTACAATTAATCCAATAACACCGTGACCTTAGGTAATGACAACTATGGCTAGTTCAACCTGTACGGAATTTGTCAACAAAAAAAAAATACCCAAACAAAAAGTAAACATGGTATTTTGCAATGTGAAATGGTCAAATAAAACACTGGACCACACAATCCAGTAGGAACCAGGGACAAAATGCAAAAGTCTAAAAAAAAAAACTCCTGTGTGAGAAGACCCACTAAACTGCTGACTGACCAAAAAGATGCACCCAGAATATATGACATTAGATGAGATTTGCCATGAAATACAGTGTGTTCTTCTGTGAAAATCAAATGAAGATGGCAGACAAGGAGGGACAAAAAGTACATTAAAAATTTCTTCTTCTTCTTGTTCTGTCATTTTCCATCATTTTAACACATGGTTACATCTGATCTTCTTTAAATTGTGACTTATAAAATCCCAAGGCACTGTAAAATGTAATGGGCCAAAAAATTAGATGGTTTTTTTTTTTATTGGGGGGGGGGGGGGGTGGTCATGCTGCTGCTTCCTCCTCCTCCTCCACCTCCATGATCTCCCTTTCTCCTCCTCCGGTCTCCGCAAACCTCTCCCTACCCCGCTCGGCAGCTTCCGCAGGCTGCTCAGAGTCCGAGCCAGACGAGCGACTCCGGCGCAGTGGGTAGGGCTTGGAAGCAGCCGATGCCTCCAGCTGTAGGTTCTGAAGCTGGTTCTGGCTGCGTGTGACTCTTCGTGGGATGAAGTTCGCCAGCGCTTCCTCTGGGACGCGGCTACGGCTGACGGGGGCGCTCAAGGTCGGGGTAGGATCTGAAGAGAGAGCCTCAACACTTCACACATGCAGCGTCTTCACGTAACTTAAAGTGCTTCGGGAAGGTTAAAGGACCCACTTGTTGTCAGGTCATTGGCAAGAGTTGGCATTCATTTACATCAGAAATACATTAGAAGAACAATCCGTGGTCGAATAGCCCATATATTGGTAGTAAAATAAGGACATATATGTATACACTCAAATTAGTACCATATAGTCTACTGCATATAGTCTACTGCAGTAGTTCCCAAACAGTCTGTTGCAGAGCCCCTGTGCTATCTGCATCACGCGGCCTGCTATAACAATGAATATTTTTGTAGAAACAAGCAAAGTGAGACAAAATACTATAAAGCAAGCCTATTAAATTAGCGGCTTGCCTGCCATATGTGGCCCAGACGTGGCCCAAATGCGGCCCAGCCATAAAAGTAAAAACACCATTCATGAGCCTCCAGAATGTAACTTAATTGTTTTATAATGACAGTTTGTGTCGATTTGAAGTGTCATTAACACTTATGACTGCTGAAAATGTGTGGCCCAAATGAAATTTTATCATACTAATGAGAACTGAGAATCCCCAGTTTGGCAGAAGCTGGTCTAATGTTTTTTTTTTTTTTTTGGGGGGGGGGGGGGGGCGTTAGAAGGGCAGTAGAAAAAAATCAATTCTTTTATAACACTCATTGTGTTTATGAATAATTTCCCAAAAAAAAATATTTCTATCAGATGCTATTTAACTATAATGTGAGGAGAGAAACCAATAGGAGAAATAGACAGAGATGGGGGCCATGCAAAGCCATGTAGCTGACAAGTGTGGTTGTCCATGGCCATTCTTGTTCAGTGACCTGTAGGTTAATGTCTGGCCACAACAGCCATTGTTAAAAAGGGGCTCGCTCGAAGCTTGGTTAATATGACTGAAATACGGCACAAAACACTATATTAATAATGTATCAATAAAATAGCTTCAGTTTTTCAGTAATTGAATCAGACAATTACTGAGCCGTCATCATCACCGTCACGAAAGGGCTCTGACAGAGTCATCAAGTGTGATGGCGAGACCCTGAAAATACAGATACCTGGAATTGTTTAATAGTGGTTTAATAAGCAATCGTTGGTGAATGCTACCTTGAGAACTCTGGCTGAGACGCAGTGAAGCACGCGTCAATCGGGTATTTCTTCGCGTGTTCGCGTCGCTCTCGGAGCTGTCGGTGTGCTCGAGATCAGCAGAAAAGTCCGAATCCTCCGTCCCGTCTGAACTGCTTCCTGCGTTCCTCTGATGAGATGTGACAACACGCAAACGATCAAATCGGAGAGATATTGCAACAAGGTCCAATATAAACTATGAACTATGATAACATCTGATTTCGTTAATACATGCATTACAACCTAGTCCTAACCCATAGGCTACGGTCAAGCAGTGTGGCAGGCTGACTGCCTGGGGTGCACTGGTCCCCTTTGAAACACATTGACCTAATTGGAAATATTAAATCACAAAATGAATCCGTGCAGGTTCATAATATGACCACATAAGTGTGAGTATCTGTTGCGTTCTCAAAGGGTAATACATTGAACAGGGAAAACATGCAAGGTAGCTTACAAGGTTAATTTAATTAAGAAAAAAAGGTTTTACAGCTAATTACCCGTAAATGACGCGCACAGAACCAGAATACATCTATGACTGCGGGGCAAATGTTAACCTCTCATAATGTATTGTAGATTTACTGCATGGCCAGAAATTTTAGGGATTAAGTGTTCTAGAAGCTTCCTGTTATGACACTGGGGTCCAATTGAAAAGCTAAAACGCAACGGGTAGGTGGGTTCATCCAGAAAACACGAATGAGAGAACGCCTTGAATCAGATGAAACCAATCCTAGAACAACATCCGCGTCCCAGGCCCATGTACAGCCCGTGCAGTTTCGCAGTTTGTTCCGCGCACTTAAATGGAGTTTTCCACTGAAATGTCATCAAGAAATGCTATGTAATGTAGTTTGAACGTTATACATTATTGTAGACACGTTTAAAATTGTCCCGGGGCTTCAAGGCGGTTTAAAAAGAAAACTACGGTAATGCTAACTTACTAAAGCGTCAAATGTCATTATTTAAAGCACATACCGCAACCGCAACCTGTACTGCCCATGTCACTGGTCACTGAATAGAATGTTAGCTTCTTGATAGTGACAAACGCATAAACTCCAACAGAAACTCTGTTGAGAAAGTATAGAAACTGCATTTCTCCTACAATAGAATTGAACATGTTGGTGCATGTAAATTTTGAAAAACGTATTGCAGTCAGGGGTGCTCTCGAACTTCAGTTCCGGAGAGCTAAATAGAACAAGATGCTGCTGACAAGCTAACTCGTTAGCGCCCTTACCTTTCTCCGAGGCATATCAACACGCAGAAAGCCTCTGTTGCTTAGAGGACTAGTGCAGTGAATTCCAAGTCGGTGTCCTGTCGTCTCATGTGTATTGTCAGGGTTGTTCAAATTGTACTCAGATGTATAGCCAGCAATGACACTGGCACACTAATCTTACCATTCCCAATAACTGCCTCTGTTGTTATGTTTTTTCTTTCTTCTTACTTCCGGGGAGGGGGCGCTATAGTGGCCAGGTGCGTGGGTAAAGTGTGGGGGTCAGTATTGTCTTTGATATGACCAGCACTTAATCATTAATTTTTATTTAGTGTACATTGTTGTGGCATAATAGGTTTTCCTTAATCAGCCTGGATAACTCCAAATTTTATTTTAAGTTATTTCTATTTGCAGTCGGCCTACTGTTGAGAGCAATCTGCTATTGCACAAATAACATTTTACAATGTCCAGCAACTAAGCAATTGACTATTGGCCTACTAATGTAAGAAATCTTAGAGAAAAGCTACTCAGTGATTTTGTGATCAGTTGCAGGGGGTATATTCTGGCCAGTAGGTGGCATTCCACTCCCATCACATTTCCTGGTTGTTTACTGTGCTGCACACTGGGGGACAGAAACAGAGAAGTAGTCTTGGCTATAAAGCATTTGGGTCCGGATGACTGATTTAGCCCATACACATTAACTCTGTATTGTGTATATCTTTGGCTTTCTTCTCAAGCCAATCATATGAGGTCATGACAACAAGGCCAAACTGCAGAGATTACCGTATAATTCAGCATGCACTTCTGCTTGAAACAGCTTGGAATTTTATATATATATATATATATATATATAATTACATTTCATTCCTGATACTTGTAATGCAAATATGAACAGCACACATTTCTTAAATCATATTTATTTACATAAATATACACTATCTAACTATACATTATAAAATATACTGACCAAATACAGTATGTTTTGTAAAACAAGCAGGCTAAAGTTCTCAACTACAATGAAAGTTTTCTGTACAGTATTTTGGCATAAAACATTGTGCTGGTCCTGTTTGTGTTAATAGTCTTTGGTCCATGATATGCAGTTCTTCATGATATTAGGGATGTACCGTATGTATGTAGGCGTATTGTGTGAATGAGCTGTGCATGTGAAAGTGCATAATGACGCCTTGTCAGTATGGCGAAATAAGGTCCACAACCCAGTTTGGTGCAGCAACAAAAACCTCAGCACATTGTGCTGTTGGATTCACAAACTGGTCCTTATTTTCTGCTCCTGAACACAGTCCTTTCTGCTGCAACATCACTACTTACAACATATGTGAATCTCTCATCTGTTTCTGTTTGATAGCACATTGCTTTCTTTGGAGAAGTGCTGTTTGATTCCAATTCCTTTGCGTTCGTTCCCAGCATCCTAACGCTAACCCTAACATTCAGTGCCTTGGCGAGACAGTAAGGCACAATGATAACAGCAGTCAGAGGCACAGTTGCACTCTTGCAGAAGGAGAGAAGGTAGAAGAGTGGATAGTTGTGAACTGGGGGACCAAAAGTATCCAGCACATTCAGGATCAAAATGGCTGCACTTGCAGAAGTCATCCTAAGAGGACTGCCACTCAGTCTACCACACCTGAAAGCGTTATCGCCACAGACAGTAAGGTTATCCCCTTTGGGCAGGTGCAAGGCCATGCCCAGCCCAAAGAGGGCGCCGGTGTTACGGAGGAGGCTAGCGAATGGTGTGGTCTCCAGACGTACCCACGCTGCCCTAGCGCACCATCGCTGGGCCTTTGCGAGACTCCAGAGCAGGTCGACGGCGAAAGCATTGAGCAGAACGTACAGACCTAGTGCGAAGGCCAGCAGGAAAAGAGTGAGGCGGGTGTAGCCTCTGAAGCTGACGCGATGAATCCAGGTTGCTCGGTTCAGGCCCTCAGCCACAGCCATTCCTGCAGACACATGAGTGAGGTCACTCTTAACATTCATTACCAATACCAACATCACTTATTTTCTAAGAGAATGCAGGATGTCAGATTCTTGCCTAAACAATTGGGCAGGGAGACGCTAATTTGTGCGGGCCTTCGTTATCATGATAAGGGCCGTTAAACCCAAGTAATCAAAAGGGATTTTGTTAGGAAATTATTTTTGTCTTTGTTAAGTTTGTTAAATTATATGGTACCTTTTATTCCTACAGATTTCATCATGCAGTAAGACTTTACTTTTCACTAATCATGTGTCTTTATCTTTCTCACCCCATCTAATCCTATGCACACTAATGCATTCACAGCTTTCACAGGCCAACACCCAAACTATTACTGTCATGTGGCCAGATGGATGGGCTCTCTTTCTCAGCTCTCTCTTCTGCAGAGCTAACTAAAATCCATGACAAATGACCCCCTTCGCATGCAATGTTGTTTATTCAGTTCAACTAAAATACTTGGCAAATGGCTTGACCAGATTTATACCTTAAAGGGGAAATCCGGTGGGAATCAATTCATAACCCTGGTGTTGGAGGTCACCAAGTGTTGTACACTTAGTAAATGGGAAACAGTAACTACCTTCAGTTTAAATTCGCTATGCCTCATTCAGTTAATATGCCCTATTCAGTCATTGGATACATTATTTGGTCTGTTTTGCATGGATTTTCTTTGGTTAATTTTTCTATAGACAGCATGCAGTGAACATTAACAACTGGGTTGTTGACTGATTCACAATAGATTTTTCCTCTAACTACATTCTTGTGTGATTTTGCTGTATGCTTGCTTGAATGCAATATAATCGCAATTTTGAAAAGCGCAATTTTGAAATCGCAGAGGCGCGCAATTTTTTTTGTTTTGTAACTGCATAGACTTAATGTATAGACTTGTTTGTTAGCCACACTCTGCACATGTTAAACAAAGATTGGGGTTCAACGCAACAAGATATTCGCTTGAATAAAAATACGCTGATTAATGAGTAGTTCATTTTCTATTTTTAATTAGAGATTGTGTACAAATATGCATATGAATGGGACATATGTGGTGCTTGTGGTTTTTATTGTGAAAAATCGCAATAATATCGCAATCGCAATATTGGTTGAAAAAAATCACAATTTATATTTTTGGCAAAATCACACAGCCCTACTTGTAAACCAATTGCGGACCTTGATTTTATTATCCTAAACGACTGGGAAGCGTCTCTGAAAGCAGCCCGTTTATAAACAGGGTTTTGCAGAGAGTGGAAGTTTATCTCTTACCAACAACCACTCCAACGATGACCTGATGGGGGAAATGGGCCCCAATGAATACTCTGGACAGGCATACACACACTTGTACCACCCCAAAGGCTGCCCACAGGAGAATTTTCATGCACCTAACAAAGAAGGGAAAATAGAACATTTTAAACTTGTTCATTCCATTGTGCTGTTGTATGGAGCACATGTGAGCTCCTTTCCTAAATGAGATTACTCAAATATTCAGAAATGATGTTTTTCATCCAAAAGAGACTAGTGACACTCCAGTTACCCCTTCGAGCACAGACAAACATGGTTCAGAGGAGACACATTAAAAGTAATATGATGATGAAAATGAGCATCAGCTCATGCCTAAGGCATTGTTTCCTTTCTGGCTTTTGACAGCTCTGACCATTCCAAAAGACTGTTATCAGAGTTCCAGACATTGTAGCCGTCTGGTTTGTGTGAAAGACAGAATTTCAAAGCATTCTACACTGCGCTGTTCCTGATGTTAGATAGCAGGCAGACAGAGCAGCAGCAGCAGCAACAACAACAACATTAACAATAACAACAACCAACAAACAAACTAGCTGGTAAAGAACCAACACTCACCGGCTCTGAGCTGAGTGACCATAGTACCAGGGGAAAGTGTCAAGGCTGGAGGTAATCAGAGCATAGTAGACTCCTGCAGCTCCCATAGCGTGACCAGAGGGGCTGCCTGGCAATTGGGAAAGAGCAACCATGACCACAAGGGACAGAGGTGCAGAGACCCGTGTACACAAATACACACTCCACTGAGTGCACACATTTTAAAATATCCATGTACATAAAAAGGTTAAGTCATTCTTTACATGTCAGCTATCGTAAGTAAATTCTGATGCAGTAGTTGAGATTATTATTGTACCACTGCAATATGTAATGTTTACAGATGTAAATATTACATAATTGTAACATGTTAAGTACATTCTGTAGGCACTTCTATGCACCTTGATCCATATTAACATGCACACCATAATATAAGGACTAGAATCTTTTTCAGTTCATATTTTCAGTGTATATTGCAGGTGATTGTTGCCTTGCAGCTGCTACCCAGGGTCAAGTGGTATGCTTATTCACCTGGGCCTGTTTCACAGGTCATGGGGAACTGCTTGATGTGTGGTATTGTGGCGTTGCCGTAAAAGGAAGTCTCCTGAACCCACCAATAGGGACGTTCTCCGAACAGCAGCCTGTCAAAATTGGGTAAAAAATAGATACATATATATTTGTAGTTTGTATGTGTAGTATACATGTTTGTCTTTTGGAAGTTTACATGAATGTGTTTTGGAAAATGGTTCCACCTATAAAACTATGTATAAACAAGGTAGCTTTTGACCCATTTTGACACCAGCAGTTACGTCTCATATGGTTATATCATGTTATGCCTTTCACTTGGACCCTAAGAACTAATAGTCTCCTATAACCCCAAAATCTGCATGTCTCAATAATCTGTTTTTCATATGGATACAAAGGCAAGAAGTATAAACACAGACAGAGAGTTTGCCTACTCACCACTTCGAGACCAGATTGATCCAGTCCCCCAGCACAGACACCCACACAAGTTTAACCCCCGTGACTGGATGAAGATGGAAGAGGAGGGGAAAGAGGACCAGGAAGGTTGTGCGTTGGTCCACAGCTGAAGACACAAACAGGAACCATCCTTGTGCACTGCCGTAATTCTCCTGCAGGTACAGCGTGCTCCTCACCCCAAAGCTATGAAGGGTGTCCATGTCTGCTTGCTCAAAGCTAGCGTGCAATACGATCGTTCCTAAACGCTTTACTGAGGCAAGAAGTGAACGCAGGTGCAAATAAGCTTTTAGATATTTCTCAGCAGCTTCAGTGGAGCAGAGAAGATGCAATGGTTGAGTCAGAGGTCCAATTCCTTGGCCAGGCATGGTGTAGTCTGTCTCTTTTATACACGTCCTCTGTTAACACCTGGTCATCTGTCCCACCATGGCACCCAGTGTGTAGGCACAAGGGGGGGTGGAGTGGAAAAGTGTCTGTGCACATTACAGTGGCTGATTAACTGTGAGGCATGCCAGGTGGCGAGTGGCTGAGTTCGTGCTCATGTGTGTGGAAGAGAGAGTGAGAGCAGAGATGAGGACAGGGACTCCGAGGCCTCTCGCTCTTATCTCTCTGTCTGGATGTGAGGTCCATAAACAACTCATAGCAACAACAGCGTTGTCTTCAATTCACAGGGCTGATGTGTGTGGAACTCGTGAGATGATGGCATCCCAGGAAATATACACATGCACACTGTTCACACATCTTCACCATGTAAATGTGGTTTTTTTTAACATAATGTTTTGTGTAATTAAGCACTGGTAAGGCAAGACAACTTTATTTGTATAGCACATTTCATGCACAAAGTAATTTCAATGTGCTGTTCAAAATAAAAGCGAAGCACAGTAATAGTTAAAAAAAAAAAAAAAAGAATAAGAGGCACAACATGACACCAACGGTTAAATTAATAAAGTATAAAAATAATGATAAATGAAAGAGGGGAAAGCACCTGAGAATTGTTTGGTCTTGAGTTTAGATTTGAAACGTACAACAGAAGGGGAATTGGATGTCTTCAGGACGTTGGTTCCAAATCTGAAGAAGCTGAAAGCTGCTTTACCACACAGCTTATCAGCTGGAGCCCTACAGTTCAGGGCATGACATTTTTTTTCTGTCAATATATGACGCTACTCCACACATGGGTCCATCACGGTTCATTTGATACAGCTCCTTGAGATCTACATTCTATTTATATTTTGTCGAAGTTTTGTCCCACCAACTATTGTTTCTGGGTATCCAGATCAGTGTAGGAGCAGTAGCTAGTGCCAGTTTACTAATAGTATTTAATCATTTAGAAGAAGGTACTGTATAGGTTAAATGTGTTCTCTGTCAGATGCAAGTGATATGTCTCATTAATGATTTTCCCTTTCAGGAAGATTCCAGATTCAGGCTGCAAGAATAATGGGACCTGGCTCTGTGGAAAAACAAATGTATGACAAAAGAGACTTCACTGCTACTCTGGGTAGATGCAAGTAAACAGAAAAAGCGTGGAGGGTGGGGGCATAAAGTGGGAGCTGGGTAGTGTTAGGAAACGGGGGCAGGGGGCTGATGTGGTGCACCTGGCAACGGTTTCCAGGGCAGCAGCCAGAAGCACTTACCACCAGAAAACGATCACTGTCCGAGAGCATGGCCTGCGTTTGGTTTACACTCAGACTTCGGACGGGATCTATAAATAGCCTCGGGCCACTACCGCTTCATAGCTGGCCTCAATGCCGTGTCACGCATGCACAGCCCTTCCTTGTCACTATCACACGAGGGACAAGTCTGTTCACCGCACACGTGCAGGTAAGGGAGGAGAGAACAGCAGGTATGGTGCAGCCAACTGCACGGTACATGGGCAGAGGGGTCGTTTCCTTTTGGCAGACCGGGAAGGGTTTTGTGGTGAGAGTGAAAAAAAAACCTCAAAAGCAGACAGACATATCAGAAGACTGTGCAAATTTTCCTGTAAGGAAGGGAAAAATTAGGTTAGCCGATTAGAACATTAATTTTTCCGTCATTACTTCCCCTGCTTCCTATGATCTAAAAATAAATAAATACAATGCCATGAAGTCCGGAAGTGGACAACACAACAGATTTAGGTCCCATTTGTCCTGTATGTTCTACTTTTTTAGTACTGTATTAATTCATTCATACAGTATTTTTATACATGACCCGTTCTAAATGAAGGATTTATGCTTTATTTGTACTTGAAACTGATTTCAAGGCAGCATATTTTTTTATAAAACTTACATATATTTTTTTATAAAACTATAAATTCTGTTCCAGACCTTGGGCCTATTTTGTTTTTAATGTGCTGCAGTTGTATACCAGTTGTATGTGAATGTATGGCACAGAAAATTATTCAGAGCCCAAGTTACTGTTGTGTCCAGAGAAAAATAAATAAAAACAATGCCATGAAGGGTTTTGTGGTGAGGGTTTTGAAGGCAAAAATAAGGACACAGAATCCACAGATAGAACTTTCCCACAGCCTCAAGACACAGCTGTTTTGACACGGACTCTTGTGACTGTGCTGTCTTGTGTGTGCCTAGATCTTGATTTAGTACTTAATCTTGTTTTCATGGAAAATCGTGTAGCCTGCTTGTGAATGTCTTGTCATGAAGCATAAAGTGGGTCAAGGCATTCTTGCGTAACTCAGTACAACTTACACTATTAACCTGATCAGCATGAAAAGCTGCTTTGCCAGCTTGTTTGATGTCTACTTTGGACACAGATCAGATCAAATTTACTGGGCTAGTTTAGGTCTTCATTGGGTTTGGTCTCACCACCAGTTTAATGATAAAGTAATTCTCAAACTGTGAAAAAAAAAACAATTTGAAGAAGAATTCTCTAATGAATATAATAAAATTATGCTTGTTCCTTTTGTTGCCATCTAAAGTTGCATCTGCCTGTAATAAACAATAGGTGTGCAACATGGTGCAGATTAGAGTCAATGGGATTTCATTCTTTTTCTTGGACAGGAAAAAGTAGACGTGCCTTTCGCTAATATGCTTGAAATTGCATGAGGCCCGTACGTGCACAGCTCTCATTCACACTGGATTTCATCCAAATCAGTTTTCCAGAGTAAAAATTCTAAGCTGCACCAAAATTACTGTAAAAAATCAAACAGAGCATCCTGTAACCTTCCTGCTTTTGTGTGGCCACCTTTGAAAATAATGTTTGCAGAAATAGATTTCTGATACATAGCTTTTTTGGAGTTTTGTATAGAATGCTTTGTAACAGAGGTTCTGGTGGGAAAACTATCAGAGATATATCACAGACCCTCCTTCCTTACTCCCACACACACAGACGCGCACACACAGTTCAAGTTTTGGCCACAGTTGGAATCTTGTCAGGCAGCCAAGCAACGTGAGTTTTTGAGAATTTTTGAAGAATCTGCCATCAACGAAAGCGAGATGAACACAACATCAACACACTACAAGAAAGTGGAGAGGCTCCTATACATCTCTCAGACATAATCAAGTGCATCTGTAAAACAGAGAAACTAAAGATAAATGATCAGAGCATTATATAACAGCTGGTGTTTACCAGACTCACACTGCCGAATAGGATAGATGGACACTCTAAAAAGACTTATATGCATAGACATTTGGCATATATTTCTGAGAATATTTTTTTTTTTTCTAATTACTGTGGAAAAAATTATAACATAAATAGACAATCTCTCCATTTGACAAAATGGCTGTGTGTTTAACATCAGAGGTACATGCTTTATACAATTTTGGAATGTAGGGGGAAAAAAATCAACATTAAGACAAAGTGAGTGAGGACTCTAAGTGAGTACCAGCCATCATTTCCAGTAAACTTAAAATATTCACAGAATAACAAACGTTTAAAAGAAGTGTGTTTGCGTGTTTGGGGACAACAACAAATCCCCTTCAATAACACACACACACACACACACACGTCGAGTACTCTTGTGGTTGCAGTGACGGTTTTCATCACCATGACACCAGCCTCTTTGGAGCTCCACTTCCCCCCACACTCAACCCTCCTTGAATCCAGGAGTAGCTTTACTCTACTCTAGTGATCTGGCAGTCCACTCCGATTCTGACACCATACAAAGGCATGTACGCAGAACAAGAGACTTTAAATAGCAGCTAGGCCATTTATTTGCTCAAAGAGGCTCTGGCCCGTCTGAGTTACAGTTGTGTATTGTGTGTGCATTTTACGCGTTCCGCTGTGTGCTTTGCAAGCAGTCTGCTTTGATCTGACTGAATAAAGGAGACACCATGAACAGATGTCTTCTTGGAATAAATTGAGTGTAATACTCAATTTATTCTGACTTGTCAGATCCCTGTGTGGCACAGGAGCTGTTAAGTTTCATTTGTTATTCTATTTTAATTCAATCAACAGGTGACTGAGATTAGCACTGAAAAATCACACACTGAAAAAGAAGCGGTTCAGATTTGATGTGCACACACAAACACACACACACACACACACACACATATATTGCAAAGTTCAAATGCATTCATTTAAACGTTTAAAAAATCTTTCTGCTCAAGAATGCTAATTATGTCACCTTTGGGTGGGAAGTACACTCTTCTACAGTATATCCAGTTTTTAATCAATCATTAAGCAAACCTGCCATAGTTAATCATAATTAATGGCTTTTAATTACGTGCATGAGTTCATGGGGCCTGTGGTCAGGGCTGGCTGTTATTATAAATGCATGACCAGTGTGGGCAGTTAGGATCACAGGGTCAAAGGTCAAGGTTGAATTCTGTCTAAGGGCCATAAAGGATCTAAGGGTGGAATGACCTACCAAACACGATCAGAACAGGGGTGTCTCTGTCTGCCTTCAAAAAGCTCTTGAAGACCCAGCTATTCAGTAGTGTAGGGAAAAGCCGTTCACCTAACTGACAAGTTTGTGTGTGTCTTGGTCATCAAAGTGAACTAAACTTTTTTCGAGTCCTCTCGTTCATCTCGTTCACTTTATAAAAATACGTGACAGCCCCATTAGCCAAACCTATGCAGTCTCCACGTTAGTTCTTCGTTCATTTGAGCTAAATTTAAATGTTAGGCTTACCTCCCAAACACATCTACTGCTTACACAAATGTTGATCACACTACAAACAAGACAAAAGTATAATGCTATAAGAAACAGGAAATATGAAATCATTGCTTACATGGGTCTTTGGTCTATGCCTGCCCTGCACCCAACATCTGACAAGTTCTCGCTTTTGTTTTGAGTCGGTCGGTCACCACGTGACAGCCCCACCTCACACCCACATATCCCCTCCAGATTACCGGTAATATGGTTAAAATAAAAATTAGTGTCCACACATTCCCTTCAATCATTGTCCATTAATTTCACCACAGTATGATCACATAGCCTCAAATTGAATTTTACGTTAATACTTGACTAGCCTAACTGAGCCAGTGTCATATGAACGATTGGAAAGCAGTTGCACTCCAGAGATAAACTAATCGCTTGTTCCCGCACTTTCCGTCTCAGACTGCGTTGGTTAATGTAATGGGGCTGTCACGTGATGAACGAATGACACGGAAAAACTAAAAGACACAAATAAAACAGGGAAATAATTCCAACACAGAAGCTATAGGACGTTGCGCAAATGCGCATGTGTGACTGAACTAATCGATCCTACCCAGTCGGTGGCGCTCATAGACTGTATATATACAGTCAATGGTGGCGCTAATGCACCTTTCAGTTGGTTGCTGACCGCCAACCAAAAAAAAGAGGAACTAATTGAGCCCACAAGACGATTAGGTCTACCAAAGTCACATTAAAAATTTGTTCTATTTGAACTAATCGGTCAAGAACGACACAACACTACTATTCAGAGAGCCCCTCCTGTCCTAGCAACTTCCACTGCACTGCACTTGTCTCCACTGATGCACTTGTCTTAGCACTATGCTCTTTAAGGTTTCATCTACGTAGCTTGATTGTTATCCTCCTTTGTAAGTCGCTTTGGATAAAGCATCTGCTAAATAAGTAAATGTAAATGTAAATGTACTGAGTGAGCCCTAAAGAACATTTTAATATTATAAATCTGGGGGACCCAAATGTGTTTTCTTAAAATGCTCGAGAAGCTTTTCCAAGTGCTGTCAACAAGGCTAGGATTTGAATTATTCCAAACTGGTGCTTTAACTCAAATTAAGTGAACTCATGTCATAAAGATATCATAAACATCACTGACTTATTTTAGCACAGTTCAGAGGGGATATTCCGAACAGGGACATTTGTGTTCAAATCATCAGACCTTGACATCAGGACATGACCATTATTGAAAAATTGTCCCTGAAGTTGACAGCGACTCCCCGGCGACCCCTTTTGTGTCCTTGAGTTTCTGATTCCAGGACAGTAAACAGGATTTCCCTGTGGTGAGACAGAAGATTTTATCCATCAGCAGCTTTACAGGTCCTTAACGGGTCATGAAACACACATTATTGAAAAAAGTTGTTTTTCCTGGAAATATTTTATTAAATGCTTGCGAGTATCTTGATTATGTGTTGTTTCAGGCCTGCATAATGTGTATACCTAAAATATAAAATAAATATTTATTTTTAAAACCCAAGTTAGCAACTGACACAATGTGAATCGATCCATAGCCCTGTTGTTCCAGGTCAGAAAAGTGAATTGTAGTTAATTGAAGTGACTAGGGAAATTAAACTTAGGGAACTGTTATGGAATGCAAAACCACATTTACCTTGTTATTGTTGAATTTAGGTAGCTTAAGGTATCCAATGGACCATACCAAAACTTCAACACCGTCTAAGTGAAACATTCTCAGGCTTTCAAAATATTTATCTTGTGTCAGGGCATAAAGGGAGAACTGCAGATCTGCACACTACATGATCAGTGCTTTCCACACACCCTCCCTTAATGGTTGAAGCTAACCAGACAAGGCTGTGTTGTATGTGTATTAAGATTAGTGAGTACATCAGGGTCACACACAAACAGCACTGTATCAGTGCCAACTGTTTTTGTGTGTGTGTGTGTGTGTGTGTGTGTGTGAATTCACTGTAGTTATCTGAAAACAACACTCCTTTTAACAGATATTTGTCTGAACGCTCAATGACTTTACGAAGGTCTCCCTGGTCTGACCGTGTGTTGTTTTCCCATACACTGGCGAAGCCAATGATGGAGTCCACAGGAAATGATACTCTGTCTTATATCACAAGCAAGAGCATGTGAACGCATTGAAACAGTGGGATGCAATGATGGAATGTAGGGAGACAGAATGTATATGGCCAATAGAAACAGTGGAGTATGTTTATGTTTGCTTTTTCTCTGTCATTCTCTCCTTGCGTGTGTGTGTGTGTGTGTGTGTTGACTCTCATCTGCTGGTTCCTGCTGGCTGCCTGCAAGTGTGTATGTCTGTGTTTATCTGTGTAGTGGGATCTCTGGAATGATGGAATGTAGAGAGGCAGAATGTATATGGCCAATAAAAACAGTGGAGTTTGTTTAGGTTTGCTTATCTCTGTCTTTCTCTCCCTGTGTGTGTGTGTGTGTGTGTGTGTATGTGTGTTGACTCTCATCTGCTGGTTCCTGCTGGCTGTCTGCAAGTGTGTATGTCTGCGTTTATCTGTGTAGTGGGATCTCTGGATGTGCAATCAGAATATCATATCAGATTCAGAAACAGAATGAGAATAAAAATGTGCACAGCGCAAACTGACCCAAACATTTAGATGATTACTAACCCTTATTGAACTTGTTTCATGGGGATGCTTGCACCCTTACAACCAAAACCATGGTTGTAACCACGTTTCAGTCCCCCAAACATAGTCTTTACCCTAAAGGAAAGGGGTTGATGACTGTACCTCAGCTGTGATAGCTGTACGGTATAGACAACTAATAGACATTTGGGCTTTTTAATTCGGCCCTTAACATATTCCACGCTATACTACCTAGCAATGGTTTTTACATGTAATGTATATTACATATTACTTCACACAAACACTACATCCATCTGCTCCTGCTCCAGATTAAAAATGAAGTGAGCAAAGAGAGGACAGACAACACTGAAGAGTAAATCATTCAGTGCATAAAGAGGTACATCAAAAACATACAGCGCTTTACAACCCACTTTTTGGACGGACTCTCACAAACACCTGAATAAATTTCACAGGACAGGAAGCAATGCTGTCCAGAGGGAGTATCCGAGAGTGGGAAAGAAAAGTGGGAACCACGGGGGTGTGTGGGTGTGTGTGTGTGTGTGGGGGGGGGGGGGGTCATTTGGGTTGCACAATCTGGTTTTTATTTAGTGCTTCCTGTCAACCCTTCAGAGATAGATAGAGAAAGAGAGCAACTGAAAGAGAGAGAGAGGGAAAGAAAGACAGACAGACACAGAGAGAGAGAGAAAAAGTACAAATCATATGCTTAAAATGTGTATTATTCAACATTAATCATGGCTCTACAGGTGCACGAGCTTTCAGAGGACTAATGCACCCCTACACCAGCAATGCTGGGTTTGGGGCACAACTTAACCAAATTTGGGTTGCACAATCTGGTTTTTATTTAGTGCTTCCTGTCAACCCCTCAGTGATAGATAAAGAGAGCGACAGAAAGAGAGAGAGAGAGAGAAAGAAAAAAAGACAGACACAGAGAGAGAAAGAGAGAGATATGTGGGAGGGGGACCCCTGCAAATGACCTGCAGATTACGCAATCAAGAGCAGCTGTCTGCTTCACCTCAAAATTAAGCCTGTCTATTATTTAAAGGACAAAACAAAAGGAAAATTTTTAAATAAAAGTTTTGATGATGCATTTAAAGTAAAAAGTATGTTTATTTGCCATCCACACTGCACTGCATGCTACTTCATAGAAATATAAAAACATTGTTTTCTTGTGAGGTGTGCAAAAAACTGTGCACTCGATCAACTGCATACTTTACTGTATGTACAACCCCATTTCTAAACAGTTTTCACAAAAACAAAATACGATTTTCATAAAACGGCAGCCATTTATAATAGTGCAAAGACAACACACACCTGTTGAAAACATGAACATATTTATTACTTCTTCATTACATAAGTATTCTGACACTGACTGCATGAACTTTCAACAAATCATGAAAATCATTCGTAAATCATTAAAAATTATGACACTGACTGCAACTTTAGATCACATATCATGAAAATCCTTCATAAATCGTGAAAATCTTCAGGGTTCAGGAAAATATTATAGTAGAATAGAAATGAAGACATTTACCCTAAGAGTAGCAACTGTTTTTGCTATGCTGGTACGTCTAGCAACAAACTACAAGGCCTATGTGGCCTATTGGTTCTCCCAAATTAGGTAGGCCCAATCACGTTGCTCAATTCTTGTAAAGAATCGCCTATATGTCCTCTAGGGGAATCTTAGACTACTATTGTGTGCTGATTCTGTCACTTGGATTGAGCTAGGTCTATCAGTCGTAGTCAGATTATACATTTTGATTTTATAATCTGACTAGACTACATATATCAATTGTCTAAGAACATGCTTTTACGCTTGGGTAAAAACTCAATCATTGTCATTATTGTAATTTTTTTAATCATGGTGTATTGCATTCACCAGTCGATACAGGAACTTATATTTGTGCTCAGTTCAAAATCTATCTCTGATGGTGTGGGGATACATTAGTCCATATGGAACTATCCGCAAAAAAAACTTTTCCGAAAAAGAACTTTTCTTTTTACCACGTCAAAGAAATTAAATATTACCTGTCACCTGATTTACAATGCTAACATGTAAGAGGGATAGGCACAGCTAATGCATTGCATGCTATCCTCACCACTGAAGTTGCGAACTATAAAATTGAATGTAAATGTAAAACTTAAAAGTGCACTATTACTAGTACTAATACTAGTACTAGTACTAGATTGCCCCCTCATTACAGTAGATATTTGTTTATAGCTAACGTTGGCTAGTACAATTAGTACAGTAAACCACCAAGAGCTCATTTCAGATTCAGGGAATTTAATGCCACATTTATGTGACATCGCACAAACTCAATATTTCAGTCGTTAAGGTTGTTGACTAAAGACAGCGGCCAATAAATTAAACGTGTGCTATCCAGCTGGAGATGTGGCTTGTAGATATACTTGTTAACTTTGTAGAATTTATATATTTATATATTACTCAACCAGCTTTTATATATTTATATAATACTCAACCAGCTTTTTGAGAAAATACAATTTTGTAGATAAGTTTGGCAAACAGGTCTTTAGGGCTTTTGTGAGCATAGCAACTGAGGTATGTTACAGTGGGTAGATATAGTTTATAACATTTCTTTATCATTACTGAGTTTACAGTGCATATCTTTTTGTTGGTACGGCTTGTGGCTAAGTTGAACAGGGGTTAAAAAGTGGTGTGTAGCCTGTTCAGTGTAGTTAGGTGGTACAAAAGCTTTTTTATTAGAAATGTGCCCACATATACTGTATTTACTTAGTTGTCTCGGCAGGCTTGCAAATTGCAAAAGGACTTTTTAAGAGCAACAGTTCAAAATTCAGAAAGATCTTATTTATTTCCATGACACAAAGAAAACACTGTAGAAAGTAACTTCTGTCTCATGGCAAGTCCTTAAACTAATACCCAAACAGGACAACACATTAAAATATAGAGCTTTTCAGGTGCCTTTCAACATGTACTCATGTTGATCATTAATTAGTTCATATTCTGAGCTATGAGGTCAAACAAATCAGCTTTATTTATTCAAATTTCATGACTGTCTCAAACCCAGAATAAGTGAATGGGTCCAGCGTGGGCGTGCACTGGTCATCTTTCAGGCAAGCCAGCTTGTTGTACTCACAGCTGGTCTCAGAGCCTGGCTCAAAGTACACCCCGTCAGGCGAGTGGATGGACGGGTCCTCGTCAAAATAGTTGTGAGGTCTCAAAATTACACTGCCCCCATTACCCACCGTCACTGTGTTCGGAATATCCTCTGAGTGTGGAATGTGCAGGAAGCCAGCAGTTACCCAGGCAACCAGATCCTGGGGATGAACAAAGAGACAACCAGGAATATTAAAGCCGAGGACACACTTTCATTCCACCAACGTAAAGTTAGCTGTAATCACTAGATTTGATGTAGAAGTTGTGGAATTACGGTAGACTAGAGATTACATGTATATGGAAAAAGGGAAGAAGACTGTATATAGTTTTCTGCACTTGTGAAACACAAAACCCGGCTATAATATGTTTGGGTATAAATAAAATGCATAGTGAATTCAGATCTCACCTCATTCTCAATTGACTCATTATCAGCAATGAATGTGCTGAAATCTACTATGGGTGACCAAATATCATTTTGGTTATAAAGGCTACTGCTGGTCTGCTCAGAGTCTTTGTGCTTCGTGATGGCCACCTTGTACCTTAAACAGGATGGAAAAAGCAAGAAACAATGTTATATTGAAACACCAAAACTGATTTTATTGACTTTAACAGAAAACCCATATACACATTTCAATATATTTTTTAAAAAAGGGTTTTAGTAAAGAGTTAGAAAGACTTTTTCCCCCTCATTTTATTTCTGTACCACAGTCCATAAGATTTAAAGGTCTCATTCCATCGTATTTTCAATAATTTTGTGGTGGTCTCTTGTCTAAAATAATGTCATGAGAGTTGGTTTCGACAAAAATATGCTGTGGTTGTCTTGTTTCAAGCTATTTTAGTTAGGTGAAAACGAGAGCAGGGATAGCGCAAGAGGATTCTTATGAATATTAATGATATGCAAACGTATCGCCTCTGATTGGCTAACATCACTGTGACGCTCCCTCTGGCGGGTCTGTCTGCAGGCAGCCTAATAATGTTTTCTTGAGGGCGGGCTAACTGCATAGCTAATGTTTAATGTGATGTAGGCTTGTACGGCTTTTCCGATTCGCTTGTTTTTCCCGGCAGTTTTCTATCACAGGTGAATACAGACTACAGGGGTAGGAGAGCATTTTGAAGTTGAGCATACAAGTGCAACTTGGGCTGACCTATGGTAATGTAAAAAAAATCAAGTATTAAATGGTTTATTTTGGAAGGAGACCTTTAAGAATGTGTGTTAAGGCCTCTGCGCATAGGTTCTGAAAGCATAGAACTTTATGACTTGTATAGTAAACAACAGGAGGCAGAATTTGGAATGGAATGTTGTAAGTACACTGCTCTGTGTTTTGTCGGAACCAGTGTGCGGAGGCTTTTAGCAAGCAGGAGTGTGAAAGAATTCACCTTGCCCAGGACATGGACCTCTCCTCCGGCTCGCTCTCCGGCAGGTGCTCTGCAGCGAAACTGACCACCTGGATCTTGTAGGAACGCTGGTGGCCAAAGCGATTGGTGCGGTTGCTGGCCACGTGTAGGGAGCGGGGAATGGGTTGGCCAGAGCGCAACGCTGCCTCCTGCTCGCTCTTTAACTGCTTCTCCACCAGCACAGGGACTTTGGCCTTCCGCTCGGGCATCCACGGCAGATCCACCTCTTCATATGTCATGTCTTTAGTCTGGAAGACATTCTTCACACCTTTTGGATTAAAGCAAAAGGTATTTTGGATGAAATATCTTGTATAAGGGCTAAAGAGAGTATTACATGCCTTTTATGCATCATTATTTATTTTCAGGCAATGCATGTATCATTGTTTATTTTAGGCAGCGTGTTCAACATTTTTCAAAATGTACTTCTTTTTTTGCTATATGTGGCATAACTAGAGAGTAAATATGTTTTCTGAGAGACTAGTGTTAAGGACAATGTTAAGTCATTAAAGTAAACATGTTTCAGAGCACACAGAGCACACGTTCACAAAGAATGGGTTTGCACCTTTTGGATCAGGTGTTTTCAACAGCATATGACCTGGAATCTGCAATCACTTTGATTTTGCTTTTTCATTATGGCCACCAGCCTATTTACAGACCATTTTGTTGGCCCAATCAAAAACAAGCTTTTATTCCTGGTGAAATGGAGACGGCCAAAACTAAAATCAAGAAAGTGCTTTTAGATCTACATTCACTGATCCCAGATCAGCTAGGTATCCAAACCAATATGAGTGTCAGACGTAGGTAATCGGTTGTCTAAGCCAGATTAGGGATCACCTTTCTGACAAAGAACGCAATCTTTTTACCCCCCCTCACTGAGAAAGTAATATTCACTGATTGAGGTAATCGGTTGTGAAAAGCCCAATTAAGGATCCCCATTCTGACAAAGAAAGCCATCTTTGTACCAACACTGACGGACAAATGAAACATCACTTTAGAATAGATCTACACAATAAAGGCATCGTCAGGTACCACCAGTAATGCCTTTTTGGACAATCATGGTGGTTTTCAAAGTTCTCAACCACTGCTTCAGACAATGACAATGACAAATGACAGACACATGTGTAGGCTATTCCTAAACTCTGTCAGAGACTCAGCCTTTGTTTACTTAAATACTGCGTATAAGCCAGTCTCCAAGGAAATTAAGTCTCTTTTTTGTCAATTTCTCTACATATACTGGACATACAGAGGAATCAAAATTACGCTTCTAGTTATCCCACTGTGATAAGCCACTTCGTCTATGCGCGCCGCATGCTATGGCATTCACCCAATGTCACACACCAGTGAAAGGCTCCAGTCTGCCACCAGGAGCAATTTGGGGTTCAGTGCCTTGCTCAAGGACACTTAGATGGGGTGAGGTAGAGTGAGGCTCGAACCCGCAACCTTGTTGTCACCAAGTGGTTCCTTTACCACCTGCCACATAGCTAGTCTCTAGTTGTGCCACATCAAAGAACAAGTTAACTAAAAAATGTGAATGTGTTGTCTGACAATAAATATTTTCAGTATTATGAGCATTATAATACATAATCAGAGCATAATGAGGTATAGTAACATATTTTTGTAGGATTAAAATTAGATATATTCAGTTAACGTAACCTGCAGGTTCGCTATTTGGGCTACATGTCATGGCAAATTCTTGTGTAGAACTTATACTAGCAGCATTCTTTAGGCTCAAACAACAGAATAGGGTTGAAGTATTCGGGACGTATCACTTGACACTAACCATTTGGTCAGTTCACGTATTTACAAACCAAAGTGTAATGCATTTTAGAAAGAAATTGTTCTTATATCTGTATACAATATGCAGCCATTCAGTAGACAGGCCAAAAATACGCCGAACAGAGGCAATCTTTGAAATGTCTGACAATTGTGTGTACTGAACATGCATTGACTAAGAGACATGTTAACAGAAATAACGTGAACTCAGGTTACATCAGTTCCCAGCTACCTCTGTTGTTCCCTTGAGGAAGGCACTGAAAGATAATTAAATAAGGGTTATAATTATAATATAAATATAATATAATATAATTATTTTAAAATTTCTTCCATAGTCAGGCACTTTACACATTATTACAGTTTTTCTCAGTCACTTTGGTGCATTTCTCACATCACTATTAAGATTTGCACAGCAGTTAGTGCATTTCTCAAAACAATTAGTGTAAACTGCAAAACCTAGTGGATAGCCTGCAAAAGCACGTCATTTGCTGAAAATGGATAATCCATTTCTCAAAAGCAAGTATTTGTGTCAATAAAACTGTCAGTGCCATCAAAATGAAAAGTCTTGACACCATCTTTATGACCAAGATAGTTAAATGGCTTTGTCATGTTTTCATTATGACAGTTTATTCTGTTTGTGTTTTCCAATGCATACATGTAAAAAGGTCAGAACTCAGAGACACTACCTAAAAATGCTCAGGACAGAACTATACTCTACTTGTCATTTGAAATCTACAGTGTAGTTAGACATTGCTGTAGTTAGGGGAGTAAGTGACTACAAGGGGTAAAAAAAATAATTGCTGCCTTTGTACTGTCTTTGGCCTCTTCTCCCTCTTCACCTTCCCCTTTCCCCAGCATCCTCACCCACGATGCTGAACTTCCATATCTGTGTTACAGAATTATAGAAAAGGTACACAGTATATCCTGCTATGTTCATACTGTATGTAGTGTACTTGTCAATTGAGGGTTCATGAGATTCATCCATGAGTGACGGTGAACAAGTGGCTTGTCTTTGGTTACAACTACAGTAATACTTCACACACCTCCTGAATGAAAGCTGAAGTTCACCTGAGACACTGTTCAACTTAGGAGACATTTCCAGGAAAAATACATAAACATTTGATATCTAGTTCAACAATTTTGTATGTAATGACTCAAGCAATGAAAATAAGACTATTAGTTTTATTGAGAACGACTATTCAGCATCCATAACTATAATTAATTTTGACTGACATGACATAAGCAAGTGGAAATGTAAAAAAAAACAGCAGAGAATTGTATGCATTTGCAGTTTGTTCAGAGAAAGGAGAAATTACAATGACTGAGGTTGAACTGATAGTTCAACCTCAGTAGATAGAAATGCACCAAAGCGACTGAGAAAAACTGTAATCACATCCTAAATTCTGAGAAAATCCATGCCAACAGAGGCAGGTGTTTTTCACAGTGCCATGACAAATTCACACATTCTTCTTATACTACCTCTGACACTTGGGCTGGGTTTAAAAAATCGAAATCGAATCGATTTTACTTTGAACAGGCTGATATCGATTCAAAAGCACTTGTATAAATTTCAAACATAACAAAATCATTCACACTTACGGACAAATATTGTCCAAGACAACAACGTTTTTAAAGGTCTCATTCCATCGTATTTTCATGAATTTTGTGGTGGTCTCTTGTCTAAAATAATGCCATGAGAGTTGGTTTTGACAAAAATATGCTGTGGTTGTCTTGTTTCAAGCTATTTTAGTTAGGTGAAAACAAGAGCAGGGATAGCGCTCGAGGATTCTTATGAATATTAATGATATGCAAATGTATCGCCTCTGATTGGCTAACAACACTGTTACGCTCCCTCTAGTGGGTCTGTCTGCAACAGTGCTGCTCTGGACTATCTAGTAGACCCTATCGGATAGTCCTGATGTTCTAGAAATTGTGTGTTGAAATTGATTTATTGTGCAGTTAGTTTGTAACTTGTTTATAAAATAGAAATGTGTGCTACTTAAATGTGTACATAATTAATACTGAATATTATACTTGCCATCTTTACATTTTGTTATGCTGTTAATCTTGAGGGCGGGCTAACTGTCTAACGTTTTCTTGAGGGCGGGCTAACTGCATAGCTAATGTTCAAAGTGACATAGGCTTGCACGGCTTTTCCGATTCGCTTGTTTTTCCCGGCAGTTTTCTATCACAGGCGAATACAGACTACAGGGGTAGGAGAGCATTTTGAAGTTGAGCATAGAAGTACAACTTGGGCTGACCTATGGTAATGTAAAAAAATCAAGTCTTAAACGGTTTATTTTGGAAGGAGACCTTTAAGGTCCAAATCATTTCGTAACAATAAAACGATCAGCCATCTTGGATTTTCTTAATTTTTTTCTTATTAGCTTAACCTGTACTACAAAGCAACCACTGGAGGGAGCTCTAGGACAGTTTACAAACTGTATTTATTTATAAAAGGCAGAACAATACTATTTGCATCATTCATTCTTCTGAGCATGTCATCCATGTCCAAATAACATTGGAATACTGAATAAAAAATTAATCAAATTGAATCGAGAATCGAATTGAATCGGACCCTTGTGAAGTAAAATCGAATCAAATCGATTTGGGAAATCTGAATCAATACCCAGCTCTACTAGAGCAACATTCTGGGTACCACAAAGAAAGAAACAAAAGAAAGAAAGAAAGAAAGAAAGAAAGATAGATAGATAGATAGATAGATAGACAGATAGATAGATTGATAGATAGATTAAGGAAATATTTAAGATAACACCGACAACAGTGCAGTCAGGCTACACTTAAATGTATCTGCATTTATGGTATAAATTGCCTAATCCTTTCTACATACCAAAACCATAAAAATAGCCTTAGGGAAACCACCTGGTCAGCATAGAACGTAAATCAGACAGATGGTTTGTATCATGACCTCAGAGGTCACTTAGTGTCAAGTCAAGCATGTTTTATTGTCATTTAAAACATAAACTCTGTGTAGTACGTAACAACAGCGGTTCACCATGGATCAAGTGGTTGCATTTAAGATACAGAAAAGATAGGCTGAGACAAACCTTTAGTGCACACTTTGGTTACATCATGCTGTTGGCTTCTGAAGAAGAAAAGCAACAGTGCTGCTCTGGACTATCTAGTAGACCCTATCGGATAATCCTGATGTTCTAGAAATTGTGTATTGAAATTGATTTATTGTGCAGTTAGTTTGTAACTTGTTTATAAAATATAAATGTGTGCTACTTAAATGTTTACATAATTAATACTGAATATTATACTTGCCTTCTTTACATTTTGTTATGCTGTTAATTTTGAATTAGTATTTACTGCATGTAAAATGTAACGTGAATGTGTTTTTGTAGGCTGGTCGCTTTGGATGAATACAGGATAAGCATTTACATAATTCCCTTACACAAAAAGAATAACGCAAAGTGCATGTTGCGATACTCACCAAGAATGTCTAGGTCCACTTTGAAGTTAATAAAGTGAGTATGGATATTCCCCAAGGTGTTTTCTGCTACCTGGTGGCCATGACGCAAACTTCCACCAACAATGAAAGATGACGATATGTAACCAGTGGCATGCACTTTTGCTTCCACTGATCCACTTTGATAAAAGATAAAGTCCCAAATATAGTCGTAATTCCCGATAGCTGTGATGGATCTCATAATTAGCGCACTGTTTGGCAATCCTCCGTATTTGTTGTGAAAAAAATCTGAGAAGTGTCTGCGTAATGGTCTTCCGATATCATGCTCAAAAATACAGATCGAATTTTTAAAGCGCTGTGTTTGATTTGTATCGATATAACGGTAAGTGTCGACAAAGGTAGCCCCGTAAGGACAATCGACTCCGCGCACCAATTCGTGCGCGAACCGTCCAATGCCAATACTGGAGTCAAGGAACTTTGTGAGAATCATGCCAGGTGTCACGGACCCGTAGACAGACATTGCCTCTTGAACACTGAGTTCGTATGCGATTCTCTCGCCTTTCCATCGTATATCAAAAGCTCTCATACCTGTGAGAGCACTCAATCCGAACGCAAAACTCCAATCCATATACATAGCCTGGTTGCCCCTCACACTGAAACGTTTACCTTGGAAGTAAGCTTGCTGGGGACCAAGACCTATTGGTTTACTTCGAGGTTTCAAAGAAGCATAGTTATAATTGATGTCTTTGTAGACTATTTTGGTTACAGAACCATTGCTGTATGAACTTTTTAATTCGTCAACAGTGTCAAAGTATTTGCCATTGTAAAGCAATTTCATTATATGCCACTGGGATGTCTTGACGCTTTGGTGATTAATTAGCACTTCAAACCCAACTGGATGGATGTACATCCCACTCCTTGATCGAAAAAAAGATATCCATGTCTCTCGATCCCCTGTTTTTACCCCACGAGGCATACCCTCAAACGGAAGCAGGGGTTTCTCGCGGCTGTAGTCGAAACTCTCCTTCAATAATTTCTCCAGTTTCCCAAACACCTCGTGATCAAGAAATTGAAAAAGTTGCGCATATTCACCAATAGTGACGGGACGAGCAGTTATTTTCAGCGCCGTTTGGTTGTACTTCTCCTTCGTTACATCTCGATAATTGAGTTCCCCTCCAAGAGGTCCCACTACGTACTCCTTAATATGCCCCGCGGAGCCGTAGAAAACCACCACTGATGCTTCTCTCACAGGTTTCGGTGCATGTTCATCCAAGTAACGGAGCGCTTCGGACTTTTTGGGGAGCACTAAGTCGATCAAAAATATAAAGTTTTGCTTGGATTGCGATAGGGCAGAGTGTGATATGCCCAAATGCATCTGCGCCCACATAAAGTCTCGAACTTGATTGTATTCATCCTTGGACAGGTCTGCAAATATCTTACCCTGGTCAGTGTGGTGGTATTTCCAGATTTGCTGTGAATTTTGGCATTTAGGTATTCTACTGGAGTTGAGACATATTAGCACAATGTTGAGAATAACTGAAATAATTGCGAAAAGTATCAGCAGGCATTTAGCCAGCGAAGCTATCTGAGCAACCATCTTATTTAAACGGCTCGCATAAAGTGAAGCTTTTTGGGAAAGTGTGGTAGCCTACCGCGCGAAAGGGCAGCGGATAGAAACGGATATGCACAGACCACACCCCATCCCAGTCACATCTTCAACACATGTATGCGCCTTCCTTCCTCCATCATGTAAGTTGTGCTTTTGGGTTTGACTCCGCTGAATTCAAACCAGTTTCGAATATTGAAGGTGTTCTGGTTAGTTTTACAAATGCTTTAAATACAGGCCAATTTAAGTAGCTCAGAATGGGAGTAATTCAAAATGTGATTATGTAAATGCCTCTAACTATTTACTACCAATATATATTCAAGACAGATGCATTGCATCTGCAAAGAGTTTATAGTTTTCCAGGACTAACACTACTCTTTTTACAATAAAACCACAGAGAAAACACTGCAACTAATGCAGATACACAGATCTTTAAGAGGTTCATTAACTTGAACATAAGTGTGTAAAAGACTTTGAAAACTGTTTAGCTATTAACAACAGACGTTTTAAGTCTTTAGATAATGGTTACATTGTTGTTGAGAAAAGTTATCACGGAGCTGTGGACTTTCACTGTCCAGGACAAAGGAAAAATAAATCAAAGCCAGTTTTAGTCATCTGATATAACTTGCACACAATTTAACAGCAGGTAAAATGCTGATGGTCCTTTGTCCACTTCATCGCCACTAAACATAGCTACAGGTTAGGCAGGCCACAAAATGAAAATGTGGGAAATATCTTCATAAAATAATTTTATTATGTAAAATAATTCTCAAATCTGAAAACAAGACCAAACAGCTCCTTCCAAGTGGGTAGACAGCATTTTTGTCCACAGAGAGGGAACGTGACATTGGACCTAGGCCGAGATGCATCCCATTTTTTTTTCTGTTGTCCTTCCTGACACTTTTGACATTACCGCTGTATAAAGCAGCATTCCATACACTGTTTGAGAAATACCTGTGCTCTGTTTTTTCTACAAAACAAACAAACAAACAAACAGGATTTCACAAGTAATACAAGCACTGTTCAGGTACTCTCTCACCCAACACACACACAAGGGTTCCTACACCTCTTCTATTTCAAAATGACATATTTCCCATACTCAAATACTTCTGACCATGTTTGACTAAAAAAAGGGTCCCCAGTCGAAACAGAAGCCAACGGCCAGACATCTGATGGTGTTGGGCCCATCGTTTTGTGTTTTTGGCCTGCTTGTTTATGGGCTATATAATGTGCTGAATTGGCAACAGAGCCTTTGACAGCAGTAACCGTCAGTGGCATTGTGTTAAGTTCTCTGTAGTCGGCTTGGCCTGCGTTTGGGCGTTAGACACTTCATTCATGTACAGTACGTTGCTTAACCTGTAGTTTAAATTAGGGCATATTCTTGAATGTAGTGGATGCCCTGCAGTAGGCTATGGCAGAGCAAGAGCACTAAAATAAAGTGCACAGATCTGTACAACTTCAGAGAAATAATCACATACTGACTGAAACTACTGCAAATGATCTGTCCTAGGTCTGGGTTCATGTACACTTCTCAAATTTGGCACACATGACACTCTTTGACCAGCCCAACACTATAAGACAGCTTAATACAAAAAAAAAAATACAAAAATCAAATTTCATAGTTTTCCAGAGAGCCTAGAAACCCTGACACACACACACACGAAACATAAAACATATGAACATAGACAAAAATAGACATAAAAATGAAAACAAACAGGAAAAAAAACATTAAATAAAACTGTCAGGAGGGTTCATCTAAAGTAAGGACACAAAATATACATGGTTACATTTTCGATTAAGAAAAAAAACCTTTTTTATGCATCCTCCAACACCAGATATAAAACAATCCAGTTCAAGCCAGCTTGATCTGACAGATCCTGCAGTAACAGGCTGTCCATCTTGTTCATAATATACTTCTACGTTTGACAGAACAGGCTAAGAGAAATGGGTTGTGAAATGTATGTGTGCATGTATGTATGCATGATGCATGTATGCTCCAAAGGTTTTGGTTTTCAAGCAGTCTTGGGAGCCATAACAGTATCTGGCTCTAGTTAAGTTTCGTAAGTCTACCACCTTAGAGAGTGGAGTGTCACACCCAGTTGAGGAACCTCCACACTAGCTAGATACACTAGCTAGAACGGCTAGGACACAGGTCAAAGGTCAGTACAAGGCGTCAGAGTTGCTGCTTCTCGGCCTCTTGATCTTCTCAATGTTCTTCAGAATCATATCATGCAGTGTTACCTAGAAACAGGGAGGAACCAGTTCGAGTTCTGAAGGTGACTGAAATGCACAGTTTAAAGAAGCACCAAGGAGTTTTGAAAATCGCACCCTCTACAGGTTGTAACGGAAGCTTGCCATAAGGCAAGTCAATAGGGCTTGACCCGACCAGGCAAACTTGTTTAGTGCCATTAATGCCGATAGAGGGCCGCAGCGCAAATGCAGCAAGTATTGTTCACCTTGTTACGAGTTGATGGACCACCAAAATGATTTTGAAAACATTATTTTAAGGTTTGTAAAAAGTCTTTAGTGCTGCTTTAACATTAAGTAAGGTACTGGCTCCAACACAAGGCAACCTCATTTGCAGACAAATTTTTAAATGTGGGTGATTATATTATATATATATAAATTCAGATTCATATGATAGGAAGCATAAAAATGTATAACAGACTATTCAGTTTATAAAGACTTTTGAATTTAAAACAAATACAAATTATTTATCAATTCTGGGGATATAGTCTAGATGTGAGGTGTTTGTCGTCAAGATGGCCCCCTTTAATCACCATTTTTATTTAGACCACAAATATATGGCCTCCCTCCTTCTCTTTAAGTATTTAAAAAAAAAATGTCTTAGGGCTAATAGGAAAGAGTGGTCGACAGTAACAATAGTGACAATAGTTGAATGAGAACACATTGATTAAAACATATCTGTTGCTAATAAAATGCACTGCTGTCTAATTGCTGAGACAACTTTTAATACTCACATATTGATTTCGCAATTCGGACACAATTATTTTCAGACTAATGTATTCCTTTTCATCAATTTCCGACACGGTATGCCGATAATCCTCCTATACAAAAGAAGGTTTGACAAAGATGAAGTCAGGTGATATTCATCACCACGTTTGCACACTTTGTACCACTTTATTAATAATAACAATAACTTATTATTTAATCATCAAATATAAATTCTTAAGCTGTCTTTTCACAGTCATCAAACTAATTAAAGGATAAAACTAAATAATGTATACATCATTAATACATCTGTGTATGCACTTACCACATGTGGATATTTGGCAATTTTGGAGACCAGTTTTGCTCTGGTTATGTAATATCTGTTCACAACAAAGCAAAACCAATAGTCACAAGTGTTCTGTTAGTAAAACATCTGCATCTTTGTTGCAATAGATCTTTAGGTAGAAAGGAAAAAGATGTTTAATGAGATGTTACAGAGAAAACGGCACTTCAACTCAGAGACTACGAAACAATAACCATTTCAAAGAAAAACTAAATCATAGAATTGTACCTGGAGATTTGATCCAGAAATGTGGCAGCTTCTCCTTCAACAGTTCTTAATTCAGCTACAGTCTCTTCCTGCAACACATCGATTTGCAAATGGAATAACAGATAGTCAGAAAGGTGCAATAGTATCCACAGTGCAAGACAGTGTCAGTGCAAGTACACTTCCAATGCAAACTGATAAATGGTTCCATTGCTTGTTAACACAACAAACAACATAGCCCATCACGTGGCTGCAATTGAATGTTTTTAGGCATGTACAGGTGGTCAAAAGAACATGCAGCACCAAGCACCAGAATGGGCAACAGGGTGATTTCAGGGACATCTCTAACACAATCTCCAGGGTTTGCCGTAACATTGTCTGGTCAAAAAATAGCGAGCGGCTATTTAAAAAGAATGCTTATGCAAGAGGTCAGAGGTTAATGGGCAGACTGGTTTGAGATGGTAGAAAGCGAATGGTAACTCAAATAACCACAACCAAGGGATGCTGTACACACACTCACTTTATGGAGAGCACGCCACTGAGAAATAAGGCAGTTCTGATAAGCAAAAGAGGGTCCTGCATTCACTGGCCACTTGTAGATACACCTTACTAGCAAGGAAGCTACTGAAGCTACTAGAGAGGCCTTTGAATGTATATCTTGCTCTGCCTGGACAATGTGGTATGCAGGGGCTGGCGGTCCAGCAAAGCCCTTAAACCAATGCTGTCTTTCCAACATACCACAACATGCACTGACCATGACAGATTGGTAGACAGATAGGAGTTTGCTGCAGACATTAAAGGACCAGTCTCTTGAAGAAATAAAACTTGTTCTGCTCTGATTATACATTAATGAAATTATACAAAATCCTCTACTTGAGGTGTTTTGTGGCAAAAGATATGATTTCAGTGTGGTTGCACAGCTACCTCTAGTGGTCATGATTAAAATTGATCACATAATAAACAGTCATATATTCTTCCTAAAACGTGTGCCACAAAATCTCCATTCAATAACCAGATGTCATTATTCATTGGCCATTGTAGAAGCACAAATATTACAACTGCCAAAATTACCTGAATAGAAACACCAAAGTTGTTGCCATCCTCTATCCTTGGAATAAGCAACTGAACCCACATTTTGACCTGCAAAAAGAGTTTAGACAAAATCCATAAACAGATAAAAGAGAACATTGCTGGAATGTAAATGTAACAAATTTCTGTACAAGACTAAGGGCGAGAATTTATTGTTGTTTGTTGAAATGTTTAAGACGTACGGTATTGCATTTCTCAATAAGGGTGCGAATCTCTGGCTTTACGCGCTCTATCAGGTCAACCAGCTGTGCGTTACATGTCAGCATCCCTCCAGGAACTGCAAGGCCTGCCAAAGTAATACAAAAAAAACACTATAATTGCAGAAGGGCTACATCATCAAATCCTCATTGACTAAGAATGTCATTCAAAGCAGTGTTTCCCACAGGATTCTATTAAGACTATGATGACTGTGATGGCAGGTTCTAGACCTGCTGATTTTAATGCAATTGGTGGCAATGAAATAATTAAAATGAATGGGAAAGTCATTATGTATTCACTCCACTCAAAAATGTAATGATGTGTAATTAAGCATGCAAATACATTGACCTATGTGTATATTGATTTTTATAGACTTCTCAAACATGTACTTACCATGAACATTGTCATCTCCAATTCCATCTTCAATTTTTCTCTTTTTCGCATTTTGCTAAAGAAATAAATAAATGTGAGCACAACACTACCAAGCCAAGAATAATATGGTTTTATTTCCACACATTCCAGTATGTTTAACATTTTACATGCATTTAAAACTAACAACTCACAAATGATCTACACTTGATCAAATAAGATAGGATGATAATGTGCTGGTGATTTGAAGCTCAAGGTATGTGCTTTTTATTGTATTGTTTGTAAAACAGTCCATTAGTGTATGAGTACTGTAGAAGAACTAATACTACCCACTTCCATCCCGTCATGACTGTTGGTGAATACTATAGGGTCAGGCACTATGAAGTTAATTTCAGATTTAATTTCCTTCAGGTCTTGAACATTTAATATGGGTTCCTGGAGGGAAAAAAAAGTACTGTAATACTGTAAAACTGTAATATCTATAAAAAAAAAAAAATTGGAACAATGCTTAACTCTGTCACACAAAGTAAATTCCAGTACCTTTAAAAAGCTGTCAAGTTCCAGTAGCTTCTTGGGGAAAAAGTTGGCAACAAGGTTTTCGGCCTAACAAATATTACCCCCCCCCCCAAAAAAAATCAGAATTATTGTCCAGTTTACTTTTCTTTCGTTTCGAAATACTGCTGAATAAGAAATCCAAGCCTACGTATCAAATTGGCCCTGGCTAGTCATAATATGAACTTACCTCTGTTGTTATCTGCTCTCTAAACGAATCCACCTGTAAACAGGATGGTATACGTTTAAAATCCGCTAATTGCACTAAGTTACCAATGAACAACACATATTACATATGAAAGCAGCTTGAAAATTGTCTTAATATCTGCCAGTGACGTTAAACTGTCTTGTTGAATGACAATGATGTCAGTGTACTTTTCACTATTGACTTTACAGTGAGCGTGGAGTGATTATAGATCTAACTTGCAGTCAGGACAAGAGTGCTAACATTAGTTAGCCAAGGATGTGTGTTAAGATGTATACAGATGTTTAGCACACTCTGTCAGGACGACTAAATATAAGAAACCAAGTCGCCAGCATGGTATTGCATGTTAGCATGCTAGCGAGCTCCCCAATTAGCATCCTCACAGAACCTTAAAATCTAGCGGTAAATAAAGGTGACAATCCAACAAATGTGCACTTTCCTCATACTGTTGTTAAAAAACTAAAATGTCCTACCTTAACTTTGACTTCATTGTCTACTTTGAGAAGTGAAGACATTATATTTCTAAGCAGAATGGCTAGGCAAGCTGGCTGGATGCGTGGTTTTCTCTTTACTGATCAGAAGACTTTGCGGTAGGTAATGACGTCAATAATCTGCGACATATGGCACGTGGATTATCAACAAATTATGATCAGCGCATCATATCTGTATGATTTAGATGCATTTTGTACCAATTGTTATTTCCGCATCATTATTTAGTATCTGTAATGTCTCCATTGCAAAGCCAGTTTTGGCATGCTTCCTCTGTTTCTTTTCGGCGTTTTATCGCGTGTAGCCTAAGGATTTGAAAACCATAAGCAAGCTGGGGCACAGTAAAACGAAACATAAAGGGCAAAATAATAATAGAATATGACTTAACAATTGCTAAAGGTTATTTGTTGTAACGTTGTTGAAAGGGACAATGAGGTAACGTTATCCTGCTGATTAATTAGAAGTTAGGTCACTTTCCCGATCTTTTAATAAAACAATACCTGTCCTGAGCACATTTCATCAATGATAAGAGTTACAATGTGCACTAATCTAAAAACATATTATTTTGAGATCCGTCTGTGAAATCAACTATCTGACTACGTAAGTCTACTTCCCTGTCACATGACATAGTGGGTGTGTTTAAATGGTCGTTGTAAACACAGAAGGCGATTGCTGTGTAATCTGTCCGAAGGACCAAAACGAAATAATATCACAAAACAACTGATTAGGGACACTATTTTATTCATCAATGATATGCTGTGACCTCGAATGACTTGAAGCCATGGACTTCTACATCAACCTCAAGGTTAATTTCAGAGGAAATGCGAAAAATTTCCTTCTGTCCGGCTCGGAAACGAAGAGCTGGGAGTCAATGGAGGCCATGGTAAGCCGAATAGATGGTGGCTCCAAACCTCTCGTTCACCTTGGCATTGACGCGGCCTAAATGCAGGCTAATCCCAAGACAGGCTTATGTTTAGTTTTTGATTAGCCATGAAAGACTAACCCGCATTCTAACCAACATTCAAGCATTCGTTTCGTTTTAAAGATTGTCCTCTCAATTTGAAGATCTAGATGTATATGTGGCATCAATTTTACGGCTACCACAGTGAACAATCACACCTGCAAACTCATCGAGTTGGACTCACCCTGTCATTTTTTTTATTGATGTTGTTGGGATAGCCTTATTTAGGAAAGCAAAGTATGGTCTCGTCGATGTTCTCTCGGGAATGCTAGCCTACTGCTGAAGCTGTAACCTACTTTAAAATTATTAATACGACTGCAACCCCCACCTCTACAGTTTGACAAGTCGATATGGATGTTACTCCGTTATAGAAGAGCTGCCACAAATTAGTAGTTTCATTCTTGGCTGTATTCTCGTCGCATTTGCACAACAATAGCCCTATGTGAATAGGCCCTATGTGGATGTAGTTTGGTAGGCTAGAGCGCTGTCCACGCAATGTTACTCAGCCAACCATCAGCACCAATGCCAGATGGCTGATTCATGACATTTAAAAAGGTTTAGGTACAGATGGATCCCTTTTTCTTTCCTTCTCTTCCCAATTGTCTCCTGCTGAGGTTATCACAAGGTGTAACGTTACTCAACATTTTCACAAGGCCCAAGGGCAGTGATCTCTGTTCAGTAGAATTCCGTTGTGTTGTAGACCAAACATGTATTGAACATTGAACATTAGACCTTTTAAGGTGTCAGTCATCTGTGTTTTAATAAGGGCCTCATCTTAATTCTACTCAAAGGACTAATTAGCCTCTGTTGAAGTAAGTGTTAATACTGTGCATTATCTTAGAATTCCTAATTCCTTGGCAGGTTCAAATACTGCGTCAGTCTCTGAGTCACTGAGTTTGTTCGTTCTTATATAGGCCAAGTCCATTGATTTGCTGTCTGTCCTCGCTACAAAAATGACTGCTTACTTTCAAACCTTTTCAAATAGATTACTAAGTTCATTTGGATAATGAATCAGAACAGGGAAAGAGTTACTGTGGTGGTATAAAATCAGGATTTCACAGTAAACATATATCATGTAAAGAGTCTTATACATTGAAATTTAAATTATAAAGAAAATATAGTAAATGTTACTAGAGTCTGAATGGGACTGTTACAGGTTCAGTATTTAGTGTATTTTTTGTTGGAGTGTGGTGGGCGACTTGACTGTGCTTGCCATTCACAATATGTGATTTTGCCATGTATATGTCATGTCTTCAAACTTAGCCTCTGTGTTAATTAAATTGATTTGAACAAAGTAGATCTGAATTTTTTTCCTTCAGTGCAACGATAATAATACAGTGTACTGACCAACAGGTGAAAAGGTCCTTTGGCTTGTGCAATCTGCAGGTGACATACTATGATGAAGACAATGAGGAGGTGAGGTTTCCATTCAGAGGTAGTAGCCTACTGCTGTCTGTACGTTCACTATTGTCCATTAATGGTGTGTCTTTAATAATTACATTATAATTTATTGCTTGTTTCACAGGTTTCCATAAACAGTCAAAGTGAGTTCTCATGTAACTTCTTATTTGTACAATCATGCTTTATAAACTAAGATGACCTATTTATAACATAAAGTGTAGTAAATGAGTTATAACTATGACGAATAATAATATAACTTATGACTAATATCCCTATATTGTCTCTTCACAGTTGAATATGAGGAAGCTCTAAAGGTGACTCAATGATTATTGTATATTCATTGTGCGTTGCATTTACTAAATACATTAAATTACCAATATATGTTAAAACTCCTATGGAAATGGTATGCTGGAAATCAAGAGGCTTATCCTAATAAATAAAATAATTGTGTTGCTTAATTTTTCCTTTTATTTGCATGTATGCATTTAGCAGACGCTTTTATCCATTTAACCATTGCTTAAGTAACACCTGCTATCTGCTATTGCGATCTCCTCTCTTCAGAGTGCTGCTCGTCAGGGCAACCGGCTGCAGATGAATGTTTACGAGACAAGGGGTCCGGGTGCCCGAGGATCAGTCCCAGGATCCTCAACCTCCTCCAAGCCCAGCAGCAGCTCTACCGAACCCAAGAAGGGCTTCCGCCCTCCTCAACAACAGCAGCAGCAGCAGCAACACTGCTCAGCTCTCGCTCAGGTGGTCAGTCGCAAAGTTCAGGCTGCCATCCCTGAGCAAAGCATGGTAAGACTCAAACTATATAAGATACCAATTTCAGCAGTATGCTGGCATTTAAAGAGGGGCTAAGCAACATTCTGTTTTTCTCTTTCACAAGCTCCCTCTAAAGACCGCTGTATTGCATTGTATTGCACTGCATTCTATTGGAGGCAGTCCGCGCGGCTGAACATTGCAAGTGCTGTGTCTACCGCTATAGGCCACGGTGGCGCATTCTACACTGTTCGTTCGCCGTGTAATGACTCATTTTAGCATCCTAAACGGTATAAAACGGATTAATTAAATGAAAAATGTTGCATAGTGGGCCTTTAAGTTGTTATTCCAAACGTGTCTCAGGTAGTTGGGTAATTACCACTACTGCCCTATCAAACATGTTCATTGAACAGGAGTACTTCATTGCATAATCCTAGTGTACCTTTATGTGGTGAATCTGGTGTGTCTGGTATGAACTGTGGGATGTGTTCATAGGTCATAATGAAGGAACTGAAAGGAACCAAAGAGGAAGATAAGACTCCACCAGCATGGTTCACATCTTACATGGAGAAGGTATTGAGAGACAGCTTTGGGTCAAAAATGTTCTCATTATATTATTATTCACTACTAATAAACTTAGGCAAGCGATCCATTTTCATCATCCTATTACAACAGTTCAGAATTTAGCTCCTTAAAAGACTTTAAGCTTTCTGCTCTTTTTTCATCTAAAATATATCAGTAATACACTAGTAATGAATAACTGGCCAAATAAGGCTGAAAGGTCTTTTTTGGACTGCTGCATTTGAATGCACTATATGTAGATACTGTATAATGTTCATGTGGTTCTGGCTGTGCAGTACTATTGCCTGGCAGACTATTTGACCACAAGGTGGGCCACCGCAAGCACAGTTGACATTGATAGTTTAAAAACACACACACACGCACATTCCGTCACTGATTCACATTCCTTTCCACCCTCTGACCACAGTTCAAGGACCAGGTCGTGCGGGAGGCGGTGGAGAAGATCTGCCGGGAGTTCTCTGGTCAGTGCTGCATCCATAAACCGGTAGGAGCGGAGGCCCAGGTCCCCGAGGTGAGCTCCTCGACCCTGCCCGGGGCCCCCAGCTCCGCTCCTGCCTGTAGCAGCTGTCGGGGACAGACCGCTGGTGGAGGCTACCAGTGCAGGTGAGGGCAGACCACAGTCTATGGAGCAGACAGGTGGGGTCAGGCCGGGGTTGGATCAGTGATGGGGCAAGGGGGGAGGGTGGCTGGAGAAACTGGTTTCACTGCTGGAGTCAACCGTAAATGTGAGTTACGCAAGCACAAGCAAATAAACAGTCTACAGAAAGACGGGAGTTTATTTTCTCTCTCTTTTTAAATAAACGGGAGTTTATTTTCTCTCTCTTTTTAACTGAAAAGGAAGCAGATTAGATTAGACTTTATTGTCAATACATATAAATACAAGGTCAAATTGTTGTTTAGTTTTTGATGTGAATGTGTGACTCACCCTTTATGGTCAATTCACATTAGGCAGTGATATGCCTGAGAATGGAGGGGTAATCAGATTGTTTGGCACTGCTGTCTCCCATATTTCACATATAACACTCATTCATACTGGCTGAATCTCAGTGTTCTCACTAAGCCCTAACCTCTGAACCCTCTAAAGCTTAAATGGCACAAACTTGGACATGATTGGATTCATGATTGGATCACGATTCATGTCAGTGAAGTCTTTAGGGCTTCAGGGCTCTTGGACTAAGAAGACACTGGGGTTCTGCTATTACTGCATGTCACCAACATGTCAGAAGTAAACCCTGCCCTCTACAGTTAGGTTGATCTGATTTTTCATCTATACTTATTTTTGAACACCAAACAGTTTTGCCTGGGTGAAGCTGAATGAATCTGCTGAACAGAGACAGAAAGAATGAGAGAAAGAGAGAGCGAGAGAGAGAGAGTGTGAGACAGAATGAATGAGAGAAAGAGAGAGACAGGGGAGAGAGAGGGGGAGGGAGGGAGAGAGAGGATGGATTGGTGCTTGTATTTATTACTTGTGAATGTGTGCATATGTGTAATCGCAAGTGAAATGGCTGACAGTGTTAGTTGTAAGAAGCACTGCTTTGGAATGAAAAGGCAAAGAGTAAAGGGTGGCTAGAAGAGGACAGGATATCATTAAGCCATTAAAGCAGGCTAGAAGGAGCAGGGAAAATAAACAGTATAGTCTGACAGAAGAATGTCACATCACAAGGAGATGAAGTTCATAGAGTGCTTTTTTGAATAGATGTCTATTAGTGTAATTAACACAGACACCTTTTAAAGCAAAGACTCGATTGTGAGATTTAACAACATTAACATTCATGTTTCATCTGGCTAATTGGCAGTTAAACAAGCCACAACAGAAAAAAAACTTTGTAGTACTTTCTGTAGTCGGGAAAAACAAACCACAAACTACAGCCAATGGCTTTCCATTTATCAGAAAGGGGTCTTGTCTTGTTTTTGTTTTGTTCTGTTTGTAGAATAGCCATTGGTTTTAAAAAACGGTCCATATGTCTTGTCTATCCCCAGTGTTTGCACCTCCTGCACCCTTTGTGAGCCTTGCAGTTTCTCTCACGACCCCAGCCACAGCCTGGTCAGGGCCAGAACACCCCTCTCCATCCCTGAGCACGGATCCCCTGCCCCAGACCACAGCAGGTACACTTCTGTTTCTTGCCCTGCTTAATGGACACCAAAGATTCTTTGATAGACACTAACTAGTCTGTGTTCTATTCTTTTCTATTTTGTTCTGTTCTATTCTATTTTCTTCTGTTCTATTCTATTTTGTTCTATTTTGTTTTCTATTCTGTTCTTTCTATTGTGTTCTGTTCTGTTGTGGTGTGAAGGGATTGATTGGAGCAAGAAAGACATTATACTGAATGATAAACTGTGTACAATACATTAATCTCCACATTGCCTGGATGCACTGTTTCCCTGCACCTGTCCAGGTTCTACCGGCGCGGCGACCGGAGCTTCCGCAAGGCGGAGAAGCAGCGCCTGAAGGCGGAGAAGCGTCAGCTGAAGGCCGAGGTGAAGGAGATCAGGAAGCAGCTGAGGATGGAGCGCCGGGGCTTGCAGTGGAGCGCCGCCGGCGACGGCAGCTCTTCTCCAGTCCTGCTGCAGCCCAGAGCCACCCAAGTCAACAGCCCTGAGTACGCTTCCCAGATAGCAAATAACCAGTCAATGGTGTCAGTTGAAATAATTCTTAGACTTGTTTAATAATACATAGTTGATAATTTGTTCGTAACTTTAGTGGTTACTAATTAGTTCGGAAATATGGTGTAAGGCAACAAACCCCAGAATGATTACATAACAACAAATAACCCAGTTTAGTCTCCAGTTGTATTCTTTAGCCCAGAATTCTGAAATCAAACTGACCTTTACACCTCAGATAACAGTATCTCCGACCTATGGCCTACTGACCAAGGGTCTGTCCGCATTGTATGCATTATATAAATTCCTTACTGTACCTGTAGTTAATACAAACAGCTATATACACATTGGAAAACTGTATGGCAGTTTTTTTACAGAGAATACTGAGTTGCGCACTGGACTGTGAACAGGAATGTATTAATCCAATGAATTGGGAATTACCTTTACTTTTCACAGTCAGTAAGAGAAAAGTTAGTGGGCTATTGCCAGCTCTGCTGTAATTATATTTTATAAACATGTAACTCTCTCCCAAGATTCTGTGGCTTTATGAGCAATGACTGCATTTAGTTACTATATCTTTTTTTCCTTTTTTTTAAATTCCTCTGGGGATGCAGGCGTCCAAAGCGGCCGTGCCCTTTGGCAGTGCCCGCCATGACAGCTCTGTTCTTAGATGAGAACTTGCCAGACGGAACACGTCTACGTCCGGGCACCAAGTTCATCAAGTACTGGAAAATGAAGAATACTGGGAGAGTGTGCTGGAACTCTGATACAAAGGTAACAAGGAAGAGTATCAACACACACACACACTCACACATTATGCATGTACAAAAACAGGTGTACACACACATGCACACACACGCATAGATGCACAAACACATACACGCATACAAACAAACACAGAGACAGACACACACGTTTCTCTAAAGGAAGTTGTGGTTAAAACAGGAAAACTGAAACCCAAACAGAACTGAAATACTGTAACAGTGTTTGTTTGTGCCTGGAAAGTAAAATAATCCTCACAAGTAACAAATACAAGCATCAATCTATCCTCCTCCTTCTCTCTCTCTCTCTCTCTCTCTCTCTTTCTCTCTGTCTCTCTTTCTCTTTTCCTTTCTATCATTCTGTCTCTCACTCTCTCTCTCTCTCTCTCACACTCTCTCTCACTCTTTCCCCCTCTCTCTCTCCTGTAGTTGAAGTTCATGTGGGGGAACCTTGCGGTGGGCTCGGGGGACCGCTGGCGTGAGGTGCCAGTCCCGGCGCTGCAGCCAGGCCAGGTGGGCGTGGTCAGCGTTGCGCTGTGCGCCCCAGCCCTGGAGGGCTCCTACACGTCCCACTGGCGCCTGGCTCACGCCGGCGAGCAGTTCGGCCCACGCGTCTGGTGCAGCATCGTGGTCGACCCCGTGGCGCCCACCGCTGTGTCTGTGGACGGCCTGCTGGTGTCGCCATGCGTCACACCACAGGTGGGTCAAAGGTCACCAGAATAAGAGGACTTGCATGGAACCTGAAATATAAAATGCTTCCTCAATTGGAAGGGCAACAGTTTGGTGAAATACATGTTTTTTTTAGGAGCTTTAGGAGCTTTTCAGACACACCCACAGGTGGGTAAAGGGTCCCCAGAATAAGAGGGCTTGTCTGAAATATGGAAGGGCAAGGGTTTGGAAAATACGGGGCTTTTTAGGAGCTTTTAGGAGCATTTTATACGCACACACCCACAGGTGAGTCAAGGGTCGCCAGAATTAGAGGACTTGGCTTGAACATAAACAGCCTCCCCAGTTGGAAGGACAACAGTTTGGAAAATACAGGGTTTTTTAGGAGCTCTTTGTTTCCTGGGAACTAAATATGTTGAGTGACTTGTTTTGTTTTGTTTCTTCAAGTAGCTATTGCCAGTAGAACAACAGGCATAACATTTCCCCACAATCACTGAATTTACTGACTGAATTTACTTTTGCAGCGAGGCATTACATTGATCCTATTATTAGGACGAATGCCAATTGATTTTCTCACTCAATTGTCTCACCATGAATGTCGCAGAGGATGACTGAATGGTCTATGGCAGACCATTGAAATCCATTGTTGTGACTGTGACATTTCTTCTTAATGTGTTTGTCTGTTGTTTAGTAATACTGAAACGAATACTCATATCATTGCTCCCAAGGAGTAAAGTAAAAGGACTTGGTTTCCGTTTTTGAGAGCAAGCCAAGCTCCCCAATAAGATGTATTTGTTTTTGTTTTTTTTTGTATTATATTTATGCAAATTGTTTTAAGGGCAACATGTCTTCCTATCTAGGGATCACTTTAAGGGTTAGTTCCTTTGCTCAAGTGTATTTCGGCACTTAACATGGACCATTTCAACCACTTTCATTCCAGATTTGTCTGTATTGAAACTAGTCCCTCTCAGATTGCATATTAGGTCCCTGAAGTGTTATAGTAGGCCACAGCTTCCCCATAGGCTGAATGTACAGCATGATGTATAATGTGTAAACTTGCTAATGTCTTGTCTGTCCACCTCTCAACCCTGGATAAAACTGCCCAGCAGCAGGATAAAACTGCCCACTCTCCAGAGAAGGGAGAGAAGGGAGGTACCGTGTCCAGGGTGCTAATGTCTGTGGAACAGGACACGGACCGGGAGTTCTACATCCCCTCAGTCGACCTGCTCACAGCTCAGGTAGAGCATGCATGCACACACACACACACACACATACACACACACACACACACACACACACACACACACACACACACACACTGCAGGATCCTGACCTTGCCTCACCATCGCTAAGTCATTTACATGTCAGGTCAGCAGTCTGTGGCAGTACATGCTTCTCCTTGCTATGTGTTTACTGTGTGCTGGGATGACAGAGATAAATGCAGAGACCACATATCACTCACGGGATCAAGAGAGTGAATATATACTTATATAGTGTATATACTGTATGTATATGTACCTAAATACAGTTCTGAATGCTTCATTTTCCAGTACTTGATGAACTTGGTGCCCGGGTGTAGACGTGTTCCGTCTTTTTTATTGTGATGCTTGTTTTTTAGTGCTACTACTTTGCTGCATTGATATGAATGGACGTTTATGTTCCTTTTGTCCTTGTGTGGTTTTAATACAGGACCTGCTGTCTTTTGAACTTCTGGATATAAACATAGTGCAGGAATTGGAGAGCGTGCCCAACAACACACCCGCAGGTACTGCTGTCTCTGTGCTAAATTAAAGCCCAGCAGCTCTCACAGATAGACTTTCTATTTATCAGAGTTTGGACTAATGGCAACATGCGTTTTATCATCATCATCATCATCATCATCATCATCAATCATCCGTGACCTAGTACTATAATTATTCACAAAATGTCCCCAATTATTCCTCTAAAGTTAATTTTGCAAAATGTATTTATCTACGAGGTTAATAATTGGTAAAGGGCTATACAATGTATATGCCATTATTGTAATTTGTCATTAAATCATTATCTGCTTCTGAATTGATAAGTAATGTTTAGTTTACTGAGGTTAATACACTGGGGAGGTTCCCCAGAAAGATAAACATTTTTTTTCATATGCAACTGCTCAACATAACATTTGATAGTTACTGGATAATAAACCCCCCACCAACCGTCACTAACTAATGTTCTGTGTGAAACACTATGAGGTTTATGCATGGTGCGGCA